>CM032624.1:13769841-13780276 GCA_019097785.1 Fraxinus excelsior | reverse complement strand
AAGCATTTGAGTTTGATTCTGCTTTGGGTGCTTTATAGCCTAGTTTGGTGAATTTTAAAATCATTATGATCTTTTGAAAATCTGAGATAATTCTGTTGAGTAGTGTTTGGATTCATTAGAAGATGTAGAATATTTTGTGTTTGGATGGAGAAATCAGTTTTGGTTATTGTTGAAGAGTCGTTCATTCCTTGCAAACGAATTTCTTCTACAAGTGGAGAATATTTTGGAGCTTTGTTCGTTGCGGTGAACTTCGTGTCAAGGTAGAGATTGTTAGATTTTGGATATAACCAGAATTCCTTGTTGAAATAATTGAAGAATTTTAATTAAAGTGCACGTCAAGAAACTCAGTTTGGAATGTTATTGGAATCATATGTTAAATTGAAATTCTATTTTGTAATTGGAAATTGGTATTGAACTTGAAGAAGAGTTCGGGATAGAAAAAACAACTTGGAACGAAGAAATATATATTTTTCGAGCAGAACGCTCGGCACCACAGGGCATGGGCGCCCGGAGGCGTTCTGTTTCTGATTTTTAGCGTTTTTCTCTCATTTTTCATTTTGGGCTCGATTTTTGGCATCCTAATTCATCAACAACTCTACTATGAGGGTTTGAACGTTCACTACATGTTCCCTATAAATATTAGACTCTTTTATACAATTTCATAAGGTGAGAAAAGTGATTACTAACTTTAGGATCAATTGTATATTTCTTCTTCATCATCATTATAGGTGCAATAAAATTTCTTAATTCATCTACCATATTTTCTTGTTTTCTTTTATTCTTGTGATCATATTCTTCATTATTTTCTCATATAACTTCAACATTTCAATCTGACGTTTGGTTTCATATCAAGTGGTATCAAACAATATGTGATTCTTGAATTCTCAACAATTGGTATTAGAGATTTTGGGCATAATTAACCCAACAAGTGATATCAGACTCTAATTTAACAAAACAATAATTTAAGACTGAAAATGGAGTTTTTCATGGGTGATAATTCAAAAAATATTATCAATAAATTGTATGTATCGACAGAACTATTGTCTAAATAAAATTATAAAAAGTTATAAAATATTACCTTCAGAAATTATGGCATTAACAAAATAACAGTTAAAGAAAATTGCAAATTACTAACAAATTTTCAGTTTGTAATAACAAAAGTAAATACTTCACAAATCTAATTTATTAACAAAGTTTTGTCTACAAATAAATCAATAAAATATATAAACTGAACATTAATGTTAGAAAATTTAGTCACTAATGAAATAAAAGTTAGGAAAAGAATTTATCTAACATAGTATTATAAAAAAAAAAAAAAATAGATTTAAATTACTGGCATAATATTCCATTGGTAATTTATTATTATTTTTTTTTTCAAAAGGTTAAACTTCCGCGGGTGACATTAATGTTAGAAAATTTTGTTGATAATGAAATAGAAGTTAGGGAAACAAAACTTATCTAATATAGTATTATATTTATAAAAAAGAGATATTTAAATTACTGACATACACTACTAAAAAACAGCATTTCACATACGGAAAGTTACCAATGGATTAGATTTATTGATAATCAAAAATGGATTATCCGTTGACAAAAATAATCAACTATGGTAATCAGCAATAGAATTTTCGTTGGTAATGGTGATATTTCATTATCAACGAAAATTTCGTGCCTCATGTTGTCGTTTAACATTTGAATATTTCATCTACGAATATTTCATAGGTGATATACCGATAATTACCATTGGATTGTATACATTAGTAATAAAAAAACGGATTATTGATTGGTAAAAATAATAGAGTTTCAATTACGACAACCAGGAACAAAATTTTTGTTGGTGAAGCTCATAACTCTTTACCAACGGATATTTCGTGCCTAATATAGTCGTTTAATATTTGTATATTTCACCTACGGATATTTCGTAGGTAACGTAAATCAGACTTTAAAAAAAAAAAAACACACACACACACACACATTTCAGATTTTCAATTACAGAATTTTCCCTACGGAAAGTCAGTTGGTCTTCAAAAAAATTTACAAACTACACATTCGTTGTTTGAGGGTAATCAATTTTTTTTAAAAGGTTTCAACGTCTTCACCAACGGATATTTCATAGGTGAATTATATTCCATTGGTAATTTTCAAAAAAAAAAAAAAAAAAAAAAATTGAAAAAAGATCAAACCTCCGTTGATGACAACACCTCCTTCTTCTATAGCAATGGCATTGTGTCACTAATCGCTGACGGATGTACAACATTGATAGTTGTTGATTAATGTCACATTGCTTATGATAATAATTTCGATGATCATTGACTAATCATTTGCTTCATTTAATATTATTATTATTATTGAAAAGGACCTCTCAAAAACTTCTCCTAGGATTCCTTAATTGTTTGAACCAACTTTGTACCAAATATTGTTCATGACACTCAAAAAAAAAAAATAAAAAAAATAAAAAAAAAAAAAAAAAATATATATATATATATATATATATATATATATATATATATATATATATATATATATATGATAAAAAAATTAAAACCATATTTTTTAACCTAAAAATTTGAAAGAGAAGACAGTAGACAGATTTGTTTAAGTGTAATATACAAACATCTATAAAATATTTATCTCTATTTTCGTTAGTCATAATCTGAATTGAGAAGCAAATAGACTGCACCTTCACAATTGACCTAGTTTCAATATTATCAAGTTCCTAGACCTACAGGTACACATGGCTACAGTGAGGGGAAAAAATCACACTCAACCCCTAAATAAATTTTATTTTATTTTTTTTGAAATAAAATGTGTGAGGCTACAAAACGTTGGAGATGATACAAAAACAAAGTTTGTTGAAGGAAAAAGACGTATTTGTACATCACTACTGTGAAGATAATGTGACAATTCCATAGTCTAAGTGATAGCGAGTTTAACTCATTGTTTTAATGCCATTAAAACCTGATATTTTGGTTGTCTTTGAGAAATTTAGAATGTTTTGATGTGTTTGTTCATGTTGCTTTGTAAGTTAGGTAATTTGGTGAAAACGACGAGATTGGAGCTTGAAAATGAGCCAAAGTTGATAGGAGTGTGATTAGGCATGGAAGAGGTTTGAAAGTATGCAAAGGAGGTGGAGAAAATAGCAAAAAGGGAAGAAGAAACTAACAAAGTAGCGCCTCAATGCCAACCTTATCAACCAACAAAGTGGCACCCAGGGGCGGACCCAGGATATTTGTCCAGTGCGGGCGGTAACAGCAAAAAAGAAAAAAAAAAATTTATAACACAAGCATTATATTAAAATGAAATACCTTACAATTGTTCTTTACGAGTTTTCATACTTTGATATCTTTGTACAATCACATCATTATCAATCTTTAAGAATATGTCTTTCTCCACATAAACAATAAGGCGATCATTCATCCACTCATCTCCAATTCGATTGCACAATCTATTCTTCACAATGTTCATGGCAGAAAATACCCTCTATACCGTAGCAGTAGCAACAGGAAGAATTAGTGCCAAAGTCAAAAGCTTGTAAACCATTGGATACGATCTGCTCTTATTTGTCAAAACTAACTGTTGTGCGAGAGCACTGAAACCATTTAATTCTTCAAACTCTTTGTTAGAGAGGACATCAAAAATGTAATTATCAAGTTGATCGTCAAGTGTGAAGAGATCTACTTCTGAAAAATCTTGTGGATAAAACTTAGCAAGTTGAATCAACTTTCTTTTATGAAAAGCATAGAATGAATTTTGTGGACATAGACAAGCTACACAAAGGAGCAAATCAGTATTTACCTCTGAGAAACGATCATTCAATTCTTGAAGTTGCATATCTATGACAGAATAGAATAAATCTATCCGAAAGTGATGCAAGTTGGTCATTTGTGGAGGATTACGATGAGGACGACCACCATGTGCAGAACGCATAAACATACCATCCATGTTTGGGACATTGATATAATGATGCTCACAAAAAGAAGAAACATGTTGTAAGAAAGAATCCCACCCATCATCTCTCATAAGTTGGAGTCTCTTTTTGCAAATTTTCACCATGTCCATTGCATTAACAATGTCTTGATCTTTCCTTTGTAATGCCTTTGACAAATCATTTGAAATCCCCAAGATACTTCTCATTAAATGTAGATTAAATGCAAAATCAAACGATTGTATCGACTCCAATATATTAAATGCATCATTTTTTTGATCACAAGTACTTGATCCATCTTCTTCAATTATTCCAAGTACATCAATAACAGCTGTAAACATGTTAATCAAGCTAACCAAAGAATTATAATGTGATCCCCAACGAGTATCACCTGAACGCTGAAGAGTAGTTTCTTGATTAAGGCCTCGTCCACTTAAAATATCACCATTCTCCAATGCCTCAACAATAAAATCTGATTGTTTATCTCGAAGAAGATCACAACGTTTAGCAGATGCTCCAACATTGTTTATCACGTTTGCAACCACACAAAAGAAATTAGTAATCGGTCTATTCTTCTTTGCCACAGCTACAAGAGCTAGTTGGAGTTGATGTGCAAAACAATGAATGTAAAAAGCACAAGGGTTCTCATTTAAAATGAGTGCTTTGAGACCATTGAACTGACCTTGCATATTACTTGCCCCATCATAATCCTGTCCCCGCAAATTAGAAATGCTTAAATTATATCTAGAAAATATCTTATCAATAGCAGCCTTGAGTGAGACAGGTGTGGTAGTGGACACGTGTTCAAGACCTATTAAACGTTCATTTACAAGCCCATTTTTCACATAACGTAACACAACTGACATTTGCTCCTTCATTGAAACATCACGAGATTCGTCAACTAAGATAGCGAATAACGAATCACCAATATCTTTGATAATAACATTTATCGTTTCAGTAGCACAAGCACTTACAATATCCTTTTGTACCTTAGGGGATGTTAATTTGCAATTTTGGGGTGCATTTTCAAATGTCACAGTCTTAACCTCATGATTATGATCAGATAGAAATTCTAATTGAACTAGAAAGTTACCTGGATTCAAAGAATTCTTAGATTCATCATGGCCTCGAAATGAATGTCCTTGCCTCAACAAAACTCGAACACAATCAATTGATGCAATAAGACGGACACGATATTCATTTCTCATTTGCTCTGACTGCTTGAAGAAAACCATTTGAATGTGTTGTTCTTGATTCATCAAAGCTTCACACTTAATACGAGCTTGATTATGTGAACTATTATGCTTTCCAACATAAGTACCGAACCTCTTTTTATCTTTCCAATACGTGAATCCTTCACCAACAAATGAGTCGACCCCACCTTGTTTCCCACTACTTGTTTAAAAAAGATAACAATACAAGCAAAAAGCTGCCTCTTTTGCCACGCTATACTCAAACCAACCTTCAAACTCGTTAAACCAAGAAGGATTGAATCGTCTAGATTCTTTTTCTCCAAATTGTCTTTTCTTAAATTAATGTTTAAACGGTTGACAAGGACCCTTTTACATATATGCTCTCCGAACTTGATCTCTAATGTTAGAATTGTAATTCAAGATTGGAGTCCTTAATCCAGGATCAGTGGGAAGTTGTGTAACATCAAAATCATCTCTAATTAACGTCTCTTCATTAACATTTTCCGCAACCTCAAGAGCTTTTCTTTTATAAAATCTTTTCATAACTGACTGTAATACATAGGAATTGGAATATAAATAAACAAAATAAAAGAAAATTCAACAGAAAATAAATAGTAGTGACTCATTTAGTGGACGTGGACCATGTGTTTACCACTTACCATTTATCAATTACCAGTAGAAAATTCAATAACATCCAAACTCTATAGCACTATAGCAATCTACAGCATTCCAAATTCCTAAATCCTAAGGACCTAATCAATAGCATATTAGCAGTCTGCATTAGCATAGCAGTAGATAGATTAGCAGTCTATAACATTCTAAATTCCAAAAGGCAATCTCTGTAGCAGTCTACAGCATTCTAAAACCCAATTCGACAATCTCTATAGCAGTCAGTCTACACTCTACAGTGGAACTTATATTGAAACTGAATGATGAATTAACAACAGTCAATCTAGTCTCTTCCCCCCTTTTTCCCTAACAGAAAAACTGAGCAATTCGATAACCACTCTACAGCATTCCAAATTCCAATTCGGCAATCACCAATTCACCATAGCAGTCTACATCATACCATTCCAAATTCCAATTCCAATACGCAAATCAATCACCATAGAAGAAATTTTGAATATTGAAACAATGAAATTGAATACCCATAACAATCAATAAGGAAGAAGAAGTCTAGGAAACCTTACTCACCTACCGTCCGGAGCGTCGCGTGCGAGCAGTTGCCGCAGCCTGCAGTTCCCCCAACGACGGTGCAATTGCTTTCGGTGGGGATGTCGGTGGCGGTCGCCGGATGCAGCACCAGCACAACAGCAGGTTCTCGTGGTCGTGGAAGAAAGAGGTCGGCGGTTGATTGCAAGAAATCGATATGACAATGGCTGCAACTGGAAGAAAGGGCTCAGCACTGCAAGAAGGCTCTATGGTTTAATCATGGGACCTGGGACTCTGGAATGGGCCAAATAATTGGCCCAACTTTTTTTTTTCCTAAGCTGGGTCCGCCCCTGTATGCTTGGTATAAGTAGTTCATTGAGATTCCCGTCGGGAGAGCTCTCATGCTTTCTTCAAGCATAGTGGAAAGGACATGGAGGGAAGAGTGAGTACACACAACGGACTACCTTATTTTATCACCAAATTCCCACCATTTTGTTGTGTTTACACATTGCATGAAGCAAAGATGGAGCTCACTAAATTCTAACATTTTTATTTTTTAACATGTTGGTTGAATAGTCAAAACTTGTAGATCTATGATGTTTTAAAAAATTCCCAACAGTTAATAGATAGCAGGGAAGTATGCAAAGGTATTGGTTTCGATGCATTATTCTTCACATCGCACTGTTTGTACGTATTTCCAAGGGGAATTGGACAAGAGTATTCCCATAATTCGTCTATTCATTCTGACCAGCCACTAAAGTAAAAACAATATTTTATTTTTTTGTAAGTGGACAATGTTGGCTTTGAGAGGTGGCTCCAAATTTATTTTATGGGTTTAAAAATTTTCAGTTTTTGTGCCTATGTGTGGCATTCTTATTTATTAGAAAGTTCATTTGTCTATTCAATTAAAGTTAAACATTAATGTCAACTATATATTTATACCTATTATCCATATGTTATTCACACATTGCATGCAACTTGCTACTATTTTTTGATAATATAGTTTTATGAATCCCTAGATTTTGTGATTTTGAATCCATTATGGATGAAAATTAATCTTCATGTTGTTTATTATACATATATTATTTGGAGATCGTTTGGTAGAGATTAAAATTAGATTAAAATTGAAAAATTAGCCGTTATTGTTGACTTTTATTAGACGAATGAGATTCAATAACGACTATATTTTCAATTTTAATTAGATTTTAATCGATATCAAACAAGCTTATAGTTTTAAAAATATTAAAACATATATCTTATACATGACCATTGTTTTCCACATTATTTCTAAAATGCATATTTCTCTTTATTTTTTTCTATCATCTATTTTTCAATAAAACAATGTTTCGAATTGCAATTGCAAATATAAAAGATGCAACTTGCAAGGCTATGTTCACTGTTCATTAATCAGCCCTCCAATTCACACTCTAACTGCACTTCTCCCACACGTTTCAGGGGGTAACTTTAAAATTGGCCTAGTCAAAAGGCCATAATTCCCTTTTGACTTTTTCACAAGTAAATAACTTCAAATTGGCCTAAAGGTGTTTAAAAGACAAAATTACCCTTAAGTGAATAACATAATTACAAAATATGATATTGTTAAAAAGACAACACTGCCCTTTTATTTAACAAATAAAAACCAAACACTCCCTGCATAACATTATAAAATCAGCTCAAATACAGATAAAAATTCTCTCAACTTCTACACTCTGAAAATCTCAAAAATATCCATAGCTGAAGAAAAAAAAATTCTCGGTCAATTACTTCAAATCAGTAAGTACATTTACATATGTTTAATTTCGTTTTCGTTAAATATGTGCATGTTTTTTACTTGATAAATTAAGATTCGACGTAGGAGTTGGCAGATAAATTTTTTAGCAGATGTATATAATTTATTGTAAGCATAATGGGAAAAGAATTCATCTGCATAACTTTTCGATTGGTTTGCGTTAACGGCTGTTACGATAAACAACGAAAAGGTCCAAAAAAATGGTTAACAACCTAAAAAATCGACTAACAAAACAGCCAAATAATCGGCTGTTTGTGCCTAACAGCCCATTTTAGGCTGTTAACAGCACAGCCCATTTTTAGGCTGTTAACAGCCTAAAAATGGGCTGTTAACAGCCCAAAATTAGGCTGTTAACAGCATAGAATATGGGATGTTAACAGGCCAAAATTGGGCTGTTAACAGGCCAAAAGTAGGCTGTTAACCGCCCAATTTTTGGGCTGTTAACAGCCCAAATTAGGCTGTTAACAGCCTAAAATATGGGCTGTTAACCGCCCATATTTTGGGCTGTTAACAGCCCTATTTTGGGTTGTTAACAGCCCAAAATTAGGCTGTTAACAGCCTATTTTTTAGGCTGTTAACGGCCTAAAATATTGGTCATATTTTAAGGCTGTTAACAACCTAAAAAATCGGCTGTTAACATGCAAATAATTGGGAATGTTAGACTGTTAGGTGCTGTTTTGTTTTTTAATAAGTTTTCTATTTGAAATATTTACAAATTCGATTTTGTCATGCCACACAGATATGATTATAGTCCCGATTTGTTATTTTGGTGATTTTGAGTTGGATGAAAATAATCGATGGACATGGAAATGGACAAGTGACGAACAACGTAATATGCCACACATATAACAGAGACTACATCGTACGACGAACTGTACCATGATATACAGAATAAGCTGAACGTCGATTTATCTCTATACAATATGGTACTGAGATATCAATTCCAAGAGCATTTGCCATTTTCAATTCCACCTGCAAAGGTTACATCTGATATTGACGTGAATTATCTGTATGATTTGAACAAAACGCAAATGACACCAATTTGCGTGACTTTAGTGATGAAGGACGACTTAGAAGGTAGAAATGAACATTCGGATGGAGCTGATGACAATGCAAATAATTTTTGGGATACGGTGGAGATAGCTCGCGAGGATGACATAAATATTCCCGAGACAGTTGTTCATCATCATGACATCACTAAGACGCACATAATTCAATCGGTAGTTCAGGACAACGAGAATGTAAATGAATTTACAAATGAGGATTTAATTGCTTTATCCCGTCAGAGACATGAGTGGGGTGGGAGCTCAGGGGCCGGAACAAGCGGACCTTCATCTAATTCTTCACGTGTGGTTCCCGATGAAGAAGATTTGTATGTTGAGCAACTGTTTGAAACGAAGAAAGCTTTACAGGAAGCTGTGCACCTCCTGGCATTGAAATTCAATTTTGAGTTCAAGGTAAAGAAATCAAACAAATCATTGTTGACAGTTGTTTGCGTTGACGACAGTTGCCGTTGGCGATTGCAAGGGACTAAGATGGATACGAATGAGAATTTTGTAGTTCGCAAATATATACGGGAACATACTTGTGAATTGGGGATTCGTCAAAACGATCACAGACAAGCTCGATCATGGTTTATTGGACGACAGATAATGCACAAGTATCAGAACCCACGGACGATCTATAGACCTTCAGGCATCATTAACGACGTTCGACGAGAGTACGGAGTGGTCATGAGCTACCGAAGGCCTTGAAGGCCAAAGAATGTGCGTTGGAGGATTTATTGGGCTCGGCCGAGGAGAGTTATGTTAAATTGGCCAGATACTGTCATAATTTGGGGACAACGAATCACGGTTCCACTTTTTTCATTGAGACGGAGGGCGAGAAATGTTTTAAGTATTTATTCATGGCTCTTGGACAATGCATTAGAGGATTTACAAATGCGATGCGACCGGTAATTTTAGTGGACGGTACAACTCTGAAATCGAAATACAGGGGTACGTTGATTATTGCTACATGTCAAGATCCCAACATCCAGATTTACCTACTTGCATTCGGCATAGTCGACAGCGAGAATGATCGGTCAATGAGTTGGTTCTTTACGAAGCTCAGGGAAGTGATCGGGGAAGTCCCTCATCTTGCATTCGTAACAGATCGGGGTCAGCCTCTAATAAATGCTATTGCTGAAGTCTTCCCCGAGGCACATCATGGGTACTGCATGTACCACATACAAGGTAATCTGAAGACTAGATACCGGGGCCAAGGCATCGTTTCATTGTTCAGGAGGGCGGCCGAAGCTTACAGTGTCGAAGAATGCAATAAGTGGTTGGTCGAGATAGGGAAGAAGTCGATATCGGCATGGGATTATCTTACAAA
>CM032624.1:13618659-13769741 GCA_019097785.1 Fraxinus excelsior | reverse complement strand
TCCTTCCTTCTTCTGTTTAATGCTACAAAAGTTGAATGTAAATGAAAGGTTATTGAGTTGGACGTACATACTAAATAAAAATTTTGAGTATTAATATTGCAATCTAACCTAGTTGTTCTCTTGAAAGTAATTCCTCTGCGGTTTCTGCTTGTTCATGATTTATTGATTGGTTTGTTTCGTTATATGTAGATCTCCTTCCTCTACTGACCCTTTGAATCCCTTGATGCCAACCAACATCGCCACATGGAAATAAAAACATATATTACAATGGATCATAACACCCGAAATAGTACTGAACTATATGACTTCCACCAGAATGGTTAAAGACAAAAATGTCACGTCCTCTTAGTCGATTTTGACCGTCATTTTTTACCCATATTGCTGCAACTTGTGAAGATGTGGGAGCATTGAATACACGTTGATCTAGGCCAGCATCTGATCTTATATGAATTATTCTATTTTCCAAATTTGGAAAATCACCAAGAGAGCGAAAAAAAACAGAATATGGATTAATGCGAAGAATATCAATGAGTTGAGTTACAATTGATGGATCCATTCTGTTTGAATCATAAACTCCATTTTCTAATTCATGTTCTGTATCATAGAAATATAATTGGAGATAAGAAGGGCAACCATTTGAAGGAATCAAATCATTGATATAGTGATAGATCTGTCCCTGAGTTCTGAAAGTATAGATTCCTTTATTTCTCCTACAAAGATCTTTATCAAATTTCACTCCGAAGGATGTGAAAGCGAACTTGTTATTGTAAGTTCGAATGTATGTCCTGAAATGTGCAGATTCATCAGTGTTGGAGGTGAACAACGAATAAAGCTTATCAGGAACATCATTTGTGGCTAAAGAAATTGTTCCATCAGCACAGCAGAAGCCAGTTGTTTCATGGTGGAATCGCTTTGCTTTACAATGTATGCAGTTGGGTACTAATGGCAGAGAATATGCTTCAGATGGTACTACCTTTATCAATTGTCTAAATCCGATAGAAACTTGATGTGACTCATCTATTTGTTTGGTTGAAAAAATGAAAATAACGCAACATAAGTAAGCTTGTCATGTTGTTTGAATTATCTGAGTAAGGACATTACTGGTATAGTAGCAATATTTGATGACTGAATTCAAAGAACCAACTAATTTTACATTTGTTTCTTACCCCTATAAGATGTCGGCATATTTGTATCATAGCTCGACTCCTCTCGAACGACATATGGATCCTATTTGTATAATATATTTCTAAATCTCAGAGGAAACTAATAGAATGATGGTTGAATAAGAAAATAGAAAAATGATTAGAGGAGAACCTGCTGGATAAAGAGTTGATTAGAAGATTCGGAGACATTATTTGTGCTTGAATTTATCTCTGTATTAATGATACAGACTTCAACACCAGGAAGAATACATACTTCACGAGACGAATCTTTTTCAACGATATCACTATGAACATCGGTGTTCCGCTGTCTCTTTGTAGCTTTTTGAACAACACTAAAGTCTTGAATGTTGTCTGTATATTGGACATCATTGTTTGAATATCGAACAATCGATGTAGTCGTTTGATCACCACCGTATGTATTGAAATCGTTTATATGAATGGAGTTGTTTTTCGATGCTTTTTGTTTAGCATATCTTTCTCTTTATTTTCTACGAATCTCTTCCTTCTTCTCTTCTGGTAAATCTCTATAGAGGGTTCTCTTTACAGGTTGTTTATCATGATCTTCAAAAAATAGTTCACACGCTTAAATTTCACAGAACTTTATATCTTATGTTTGTAATTTTTTTTTAATTTATTTATAGAATCTTACCACTTCTCATTATGTTAACGAAGGAAATGATTGTTTGAACTGGTAGATACTGTTCTACGCAAGCAAAGATAAAAGAAATAAGTTATAGTTATTTCATATGTTCAATTAAATAAATAATCGAATGATAAAATACTATGAAATTGGGAACTAACAAAACCGTATTTCAATTTGACATTCAAAAAAGGTTTTTGAAACTATTTGCCAAATTTAATTCCCTATTCTAAGCAACTATCAACTATTTCTCAATTAATTATTTTCAAATATTTCTCTACTAATTTTTAATTTGGATGTTATGAATTTTTTTGTTTTTTATTGTCAATATTTAGACGGAATATCAAATTCCTTATGCCACGTCATTAATTCGTCTTATCATAATTCATTGGTTGAGAATCCCTTCCCACCGACTTTTACGTCCCCTCTCTAGGCTACGCGTTTCTCTGTGTTTGCTCAGGGGCCTTTTTGGACCGTTTGATAGGCCTAATGGCGGAATAGTAAAGACACATATCATAATAGATGACTTTCAGAGTTTTGAGTTAGGGTAATTCTATTACCACTACAAATTTTATTAAGTACACCACAATATTCTCATGTACTTGCATTTTCCATTTATTAGAATTTTTAGTCCCATTACGAAGGTATTGATTCAAATAGTTTTATAATTACGAATTAATATTTACTCCCAACTTATTTCTTCATTACACTGTAATCATCAACTTCATTTTACTCCGACCGTTGAATTCAAGATTTTTGTTATTAATTTTCCTCAAGCTTTTGATGAGAATAGATTGCAATGACATCTACAAGGTTGTTCTATTAGTTTTGTGGTCTAAAACATTCACCACAAATTTGTTCGGATAACTTTCGGTAAAAAATAATTTTTGCAAGCATTATAATCCTATCTATTTTAAAGTTCACGCATTGAAGTATATAAATCACGTAAATTCACATAAAACATGCATTTATAATTTAAACTAATTAATCGTGGAAACTTTACCTCAATTTTCTCGAGTTCCGTGAATAGTAAAGCGGATACAAAACCTCAATCTCCTATTCGTTCGTACGTTTCGTCTAGCCAAAATAGAAAATAAGTTTGAATTAGCATTCGAAATATCAAAAGTTTAAAAATGATAAAATAAAGTTTAGGGACATAATTGAAAATTTAATAAAAGTGGAAATTGAAAAGTTTAAGGACTGAAATAAACTTTTCCAAAATTTGGGGACTAACTGTGGGAAAAAAGAACTTCAGGAGTTGTTTTGTCTATAACATAAACTTTGGGACTAAAATAAATACTTAAAATAATAAAAATAAAGTTCAAGGGCTTAATTGAAAATTTATGAAACTGTATTTCAAAATTTAAAGACTGAAAGTAAAATGTTCTAAATTAGGGGACTGGCTGCAGAGAAACATAAACTCTAGGGATGGTTTCCTAAATGATCGAAACCTTTGGGACTGAAATAAAAAAACTTTAAAAACTTGGGCTTCAGGGGCAATTTCACAATAAAAATAAAACAAAATATAACACTCCCCCTCTCTATCTGTCCAATAGTCGAACCAGAGAGAGAAAGAGAGGGAAAATTTGGGAAGGAGGGCAACCAACGACGGTGACTCCACCGTACCGCTAACTTATTTCTTCATTATACTGTAATTATCAAATTCATTTTACTCCGTCCGTTGAATTCAAGATTTTGGTTATTAATTTTCCTCAAGCTTTTGATGAGAATACATTGAAATGACATCTACAAGGTTCTTCTATTAGTTTGTGGTCTAAAACATTCAGCACAAATTTGTCCGGATAACTTTCGGTAAAAAACAATTTTCGTAAGCATTATAATCCTATCTATTTTAAAGTTCATGCATTAAAGTATATAAATCACATAAATTCACATAAAACATGCATTTATAATTTAAACTAATTAATGGTGGCAAGTTTACCTCAATTTTCTCGAGTTCCGTGAATAGTAAAGCGGATAGAAAACTTCAATCTCCTATTTTTTCGTACGTTTCGTCTAACCAAAATAGAAAATAAGTTTCAATTAGTATTTCGAAATTTAAAAGTTTTAAAATGATAAAACAAAGTTTAGGGACTTAATTGAAAATTTATTAAAAGTGGAAATTGAAAAGTTTAAGGACTAAAATAAACTTTTTCAAAATTTGTGGACTAACTGTGGGAAATAAGAACTTCAGGAATTGTTTTGTCTATAAAATAAACTTCGGGACTAAAATAAACACTTAAAATAATCAAAATAAAGTTCAAGGGCTTAATTGAAAATTTATGAAACTGTATTTCAAAAATTAGGGACTCAAAGTAAAATGTTCTACATTGGGGGACTGACTGCAGGAAAACATAAACTCTAGGGATGGTTTCATAAATGACCGAAACCTTTGGGACTGAAATAAAAAAAACTTTCAAAAGTTGGGCTTCAGGGGCAATTTCAGAATTAAAAAAAAAAAAAAAAAATTACATAACCCCCCTCTCTCTCTCTGTCCAACATACAAACAACAGAGAGGAGGAGAGGGAAAATTGGGGAAAGGGGGAAGCAACGACGGTGACTCCACCGTCGGCAGCAGCTCGGTCGGACGGACGGGAAAGATTGGTAAGTTCAAGGGCTCTCTTATTCGTTGGTTTTTGAAGCGATTTCGAGGTTCATTTTCGTTGAAACAGGGCGTGTCGATGGGGTCGTTTCTTGGGTGGGAAATGATGGTTTCGTGGTTTCGTGGAGTGGCTGTTGGTATGCATTGGGGTGATTGTTGTGGCTGTCGATGGGCTGATGGTTGTTGGCGATTTCGATTGAGGTTGGGAAGCACTTGGAGATGAACAGGAAGGTCAAGGACTCGAAATCCAGGCTGATTCTGGTGGAGCTGAATTCATTGTTGCCGTGATTGTTGTGGCTGTCGATGGGCTGATGGTTGTTGGCGATTTCGATTGAGGTTGGGAAGCACTTGGAGATGAACAGGAAGGTCAAGGACTCGAAATTCAGGCTGATTCTGGTGGAGCTGAATTCATTGTTGCCGATTTCGATTTTCAGTTACCTCAAGTTCTCAGAAGAAAATGTCAGCTGCTTGAAATGAAACACTTCAACTCTCTCGAAGCACAGGTAATTCTCCATCTCCTTACTTATACATCCATTACAGTTTCGAGCCTATTCATTTCCTAAGCTGCCAGATAAATGCATGCCTTAATTGCTAATTATCAGACTTCATTTCACCCCTAATTTAACGGCAGGAGCTGACGGCAGTAGATGGAAAACAAGAATTCCCGTTTCTCCCGTTTCATACACACTTATTATATAGAAGAGATATGTAACTAAGTATCTGTACGTGAATTAATTACCATCCGACTAATTTAGAACTAGAAAATTAAATGTGCACCTAGCTGCCAAGGCTCGAGATCACGCCACTTGGATTTGGGTAGAGGTTCATGGTCTGCGACCATTTATATAAAAAAGATAAATTTATTTATTTATTTTAAAAAATTAGTTTTGAAAACAAAAAATAAAAAACTTATTAATTTATTTCTGCTCGACTTAATAACAGCCTAACTGATCTCATATTTTTAAAGATTGGTTCGGCTGGTCGAGAATTCTACCAATTGGTGTCTCAACATGTCAAGAAGAAATACTCTTTTGTCGCGTTTACAAGTTATTTATTTATAAAAATAATTTTGTAAGTAGCAAAGTTACTTAAAAAATTATATTTTTGAAATTGTCAAAACGAAAATTATATTTGATAAAATAAGTAATTTTAAAGCAAATTCGTAACATACTGTAGTCCGTGTATCATGTTGGGCATAGGGAAGTCTGTAGGGAAACTCTCACGTGGCACACTCAATTGAGTTCACATGGGTGGACCATATAGATCCTATAATGTCTAGTCACATTTTAACACTGGAAAAGATTTTTTCTTGGCAGTTTAATTTTTGATAAAAATTAATGAAATATATAATTAAAAAATTATTGATCTCACAAAATTAATTATTGATTTTAACTTAAACTAAAATTTGATTTTACTCCCAGGGCCTTAGGCAAAACGTGTATTGGTAATTTTCTTCTTAGTATTGGAAAATTGCAGCCACATCCTCAATCTTCAACTCCTTATGCACTTATATCCTCAAACTTCATTTCTTGACATTGTCTTCAACCTTTCATTTTTATTTTTGGAACTTAGTCTTCACCGATAAAACCATTCAAAAGGGCAATCAAGTCCACTTAAAATGAAGAAAATAAAAGTTCAAGAAAACAAAAGCAAAACATAAAAAGGAAAATAATTATATTCATTAAATTTTAATTCATTTTTCTCTCCCCTTTTATCAATCTCACATTCTCTCAATAAAATAATATCACACATAAAGTTAAAAATTCTCTTTACTTTTTAACTACACATTCTTCAAAAAATACTATTCAAAAATCAAATTTTTTTTTTTTTTTTTTTTTTTCAAATAATGAAACTCAAACAAGGGCATATTCATCATCTTCCCATACAATAGTCCTAGTGGCAAGGGGTAGTGGGGCTGTGGGGGAGTGGCCCAGGTCGTTAGTGGATTTTGCGATATTTTTATTATTTTCTTAAATGTTCTTTTAAAATTGTTTTGTTTATAGATGGGTACGTGAATATCTGTTCAATACGAGAAAACTAAGGATTTTGCTACATAACATTTTGGTTTGGGATCCCAATATTAAAATATGAGATTAAGATTATGGGTTAGCGATGACAATAATCCCCGATTATCTGTAAATGTGCCAAATCAACTTTTTGTCTGCACACGTGGAGTTTTCCATCAATTGTGGATAATATATTTGAAAAGAGTGATCGATAGATAAACATTTAAATATAAATGAGTGGGTAGCGAATATTTTTTTTTTCAATGAGTAAGCACTAACTCATTTTTTGATAATAACCAGATCCATTCCTCTTGTAATCTCCCCAAACGTTTTGGAATTTCAAAATCCCCAAATCTCTTAGCACCTCGTCAGAGCAACCCTCAATTACCCAGGCTGATGGGTATCGATGCCGTTGTCGCTGCAGATAGAGACTCATAATCTTACCTTCTCTAATTGGCAACCGCGTCTTCTCCACCCTATTCCTTACTTACGAATCTCATTTGAACACAGTTCTCTTAGTTTAAGGTTCTTTTCCTTCTCTTCTTACAGCTTGTACCACCAAATTTGGTGGCTCTTGGGTTGTTTTTTTTTTTTTTTTGAAATTTGGTTTAGAGAATGAAAACTTAGTTAAGTATACAACTTAAAAAAGTGATTTTATGTCAAATTTGGCCAAATATTCGAATTTGATCCAATAGTCAAATTATAAATATAAATAGACTATATTGTTCTACTCGTCAACTAGATCGTTATGGTATATTTGAAATCTCAAAACCAATTCGGATGAATGAGAAATTGAAATCCAAAGATGGAAAGAAAAGAGAAAAAACTGGCCGCGAAAAATGCCTAACTCCATAGCTCGTCTAGCGCTCATGCGATAGACGAGCAAAAGAGGTTCCGTTGAATAGGTATCGCTGTTGCTCGAGCGAGATGCTAGTGACAGCTAGAGATGCTTTCCTTCGTGAAGGTAGCTGAGTTTGGAGCTTGACACTTCACTCACAATATTTCCTCTTCTATAAATAAAACACATTGGATGTTCATTATGCATCACATATCATTTGCATTGAGCATTATATCAAAATCTCTTACAAAAACACTCCAAAAATCATTTTCTTGTAGAGGGAAAAAATTTTGTTCGAGTTCGTTCGTCTACACAATTTGGAATGGTCCTATTGGGAGACGACATTGTTGTATCTTGTGAGATGATTGTCGAAAAACCATTAACACCGATGCATGGCAAATTTGTATTAAGAACAAAGTGTCAAACACTTGCCTCGGCCAATTCCATCAATTGCATTTCCTTGTTTCATTTTCTGATTTCTTTCAATTATGTTTTGATTTCAGAAAAATGATTAACTTTTTTTTTTTGTTTATATTGAAATGTTCGAATTAAAAAATGTAATGACTTTTATTTGAAGAATGGAAATGATTGAATCTGTCGTCATGTATTCGAGTTCGGTAATATCATTTTGCCTTCTCAAATTCAATTTTTGGTAAGTCGATTAATGTTTCGATTTCAAGTATATAAACGGTACATTTTGTGAATATGATGGTATGTACATTTATCGGTGTAAATTCCCTTCAATCTTAAGACGATTTTTTTTATTTTTTATTTTTTTGTGTGCATTTTATATTATTCGTTGATTTGTTTGCATGAACAAAATATTATATGGATTGGACTCTAAAATATGATTGCATGATTTCGACACCAATTTATCTATTTGGCCATAGTGACTGTTCGATGATTAATTCCACTATGCGAAGGAATCTGACATCATTTTTTGAGTAATTTGAATTTGTGCGTTCTTTGAATAATACTTTCGGTAAACTAAATGATAAATATTCTAGTTAGCATAATATTTCATAATCAGTTCCCGTGAACATCAAATTGATTATCCTATTTAGAGATCAAATAAAATGACATGTATATTTATTTAAATGGGATCTATATATATTGGTCACCGGTACAACTACAATGTTATTGGGATAGATGCCAATAATTGGCCAAATAAAACCATGGGAGCATGTGTGCATGAGCTTGTATGAAGAAGGAGGCGCCGATTTATGGAACCGCATCCAAACTCAAGAAAACTTCTTAAATGAAGGAGCACATGCAAGTGAAAGCATATGGGCTTCCACGAGACATTGTCATTCCTATGGATAGAATAAACTTATGCAATGAATGTATAAATGTGTGGAATAAGCATATACGTTGATATTCCTTGATTGTGAAGAACTTCTATTTTCATAACGGAAATGGAAATTATTGAGACTAATTTGAGTCTAACAACGAATGGACAGAAAGGAGGAAAATTACTCCTAATTATTGGACATGTATAAATGTTTGGAAAGATGCCAACTAATTGTGAAAGCATATGAACTTTCATTGAAGGAAGATTGCTATTATTTTTTGAATATGTGTCTTACTGTATAATATGAAATTACACACTGGAAACGAATGGCACTATCTCGTGAAGTGTCACAAGTTTGATAAGTAACATACGTTTTGAGAAATTGCAATTCTTGTGAATCAAGATGCTCAACCTTCTTCAATTTGGTACTATATTAATAGATATTGATGCGACATATTAACTTCAATCTTAGAACCAATTAAATGGTATATGTTTTGAAAGTATTGTTAGTTTACAAAACCTAAATTGTTTTTTGGTCTACGTGTCGACCTTGATCAAATTTGTATAACAAATTAAAGAGAATTTGATTGAAGTACAAAAGTATGAATTGGACGTTGAAAGAGTTGATGAAATCTATGTTCAAGTATAATCCAAGAATGTGGAGGTTAAAACATTAATACTTGCGAACTTATATGAAAAGTTCAAAAGTTGTGGATGCAACATTACTAGATTACATGTATTCCTAATTAAGGAATTGTGGGGATAACTTATTCTACAAGTTAAATTCTCTGTGCCTTATAAATCATAGAAGATTGTCTATAAAGTGAAAAGGTAGAAAGCTCTCATACTAGTTTAGAAGTTTAAGGATGGCTCAAAACGTGATGTACACTAAGTCTAAAGTGGATAAGATGGGATGAAAATCTATTATGGCATTTGTTCACTAGTGTAATGATTTGATAGAAATCCTCCAACAGTGTTTGGAAATTAATAGAGTTTTAGATAAAGCTAGTAGCTTCATAAGAGGATTTCTTAGTTAGTGACAATTTGTATCTATTAAATGAATCGATCGGTGGCTAGATATATTTGATGATATACTAATTCACATGTAATGGTAAGTGTAGACATATATGTCATAGACATAATACCAAAAGCAGTTGATCTCATTGGTATAAACTCGTGGATCCATTTTATATATGTTTACCAAGAGATCAAATATATTGCATATCGAAAGAAATGAGATTAAAGTCTACTACGTAAGGATTTTTGTAATGGTAGCCCTACTTTGTTGACTGGAGATTCCAATTAAGTTATGAAAATTCAATGAAGCACTTGGGAAAAATGTTCCAAAACCCATTTATATGATAATTAAAGTGTTTTTTTGTAGAATGTTAAATAATAAGATATCATTTTAATGATTCATATATCTTGATTAAGTCAAGTGGAGTAGTGCAGAATACTCTTACTACGAGATCACCTATATAAGTGTGAAGTGGGGTCGACTCAATGAAAATTGTTCAAAAGTTGAGGTTTTCTAAACACTAATGAAACCTAAGAATGGTTCAGGGTCAAATTAAACCAAGTCATAAAAATCATAAGGGATTTAGGAAAGACATTTGTATGAGTATTATTGTCTTGATTGACACCAACGGCTGAATGGTTCAATACATCACGTTCACCAATTAGCCACGTAAATCCGATAGTATTTTACTAAGGAAAGTTCAAAGTCGGAAGCTACTTTACTTCATGCAGTGTTTTTTTGCTTTCTCTTTACAATGCATCATATTTCTGCGTGGCAATTGTTAGAATTTGGTTTAGAGAATGAAATTTTAGTTAAGTACACAACTTAAAAAAGTGGTTTTGTGTCAACTTCGACCAAATATTCGGACTTGATCCGGTAGTTAAATTATAAACGTAAATAGACTAATTTGTTATACTCGTTGAGTAGATCGTCGTAGTATATTTGAAATTTCAAAACCAATCCAGATGAATAAGACATTGAGGTCCAAAGATGGAAAGAAATGAGGAAAAATTGGTCGGGAAAAATGCCCAACTCCATAGCTCGTCTAGCGCTCGAGACTGTCGTTCAAGCGACAGGCGAGCGAGAGAGGTTTTGTTGAATATGTGCCTCTATCACTCGAGCGAGAGGCCAACGACAGGCTAGCGACAACAATGGATGTTTTCTTTCGTGAAGGTTTTTGAGTTTAGGGCGTAACATTTCACTCACAACCTCTCATCTTCTATAAATAGAACATTTTGGACGTTCATTATGCATTCCATATCATTTGCATTGAGTATTATATCAAATCTCTTGAAAAACACTCTAAAAATCATTTTCTTGTAGAGGGAAAAAATTCGATTAATTGGTTTACGTAATTTGGAGTGGTCCTATTGCGAGACGTGATCGTTGTATCTTGGGAGATGATTGCGGGAAAACCATTAGTACCGATGCAAACAAATTCGTCTTAAGAACAAAGTGACAAACACTTACCTCGGCCAATCCCATCATCCTTGTTTCATTTTCTGATTTCTTTCAATATGTTCGGATTTCAGAGAAATGACTAACTTTCTTTTGTTTATATTGAAATGTTTGAATTAAAGAATGTAATGACTTTTATTTGAAGAATGGAAATGATTAAATCTATTGTCACGTATTCGAGTTCAGTAATATCATTTCGCATTCTCAAATTCAATTTTTGGTATGTCGATATATATTTCGATTTCACGCATATAAACGGTACGTTTTGTAAATATTTTATATGCACACTTATCGATGTAAAATCTCCAACAGTTTTCGCCACCACTAATGTTTGCTTTCAGTGTGTATTTGCATGTGCATGAGTGAGAGAGAGAGATTAAAATGAAAAAAAAAATATTAGACTAATATGCGGGGAGTGGGGAAGTCCCATCCCACATTGCCGAGTCTCGACTTGGATGGGGAGTTAACAATCCCTTGCAGATCCACATCTCCGTCCATCCAATCTCGTTATCATTTCTATTCTAGGTTTTCAACCTATTTAAATATGTGAATTTGAATCGTAAAGTGATGGAAACCCGTTATTGTGGAAGTCAAAGTTGCCCATGACTTTTATGTAACTTAAAGTTATAGAGTAAAATATCAAATCATTTTATATTCAATTCATGTCCAATTTTGACGTCTTGACAATTTCCTACACGCAAGGGTCAAAATTTTCATATTTAAATAGAATGAGAATACTTTTAAATTACTGGAATCTCCAATGACGTGTCAAGTTTCTAATTTTTTATTGGGTGTGATTTTGCTTTCTTCGTTTTTTTCATCGCATTTTTTTCCCTTCTTTTTTTTTTTTATTTATTTATGGAAATTCTAGGTGGCATCATGTTTGATTTAGCTCAAGGTATTTTTGTATCATTGGTGGACTTGGTCACATTCTCACCCCTATGTTTCTTGATTGCATGGTCGACAAGCTTTACATTTGTAGCTCCTTTACGAATTATTATTGTTCCTCAAATCTCTTTCATCTTGAACTCTGTGTGTTCCATTTGAGGTGATAGCTCGTCTGCATTTATGGCATAGTATCTACAAAATTGAAAATTTTTTCGAATGCAAAATAGATTGACTTGTTGTGTATATGAAAGTCGACTACTTGTCAATAGAATTGATTATACAACGTGTACATATTGATTTGGGAAAATTCCACAATTCATCTCAATCTATAGAGGTAGTTTCAAAGTCAGCCCTGTACAATTTTGTTTTTGCATAGCAGTCCCCAACAAATTTGTCCATTTCATTCTTAAAATGTCAAATTTTTAATTCACATGATTATTATAATGGGCGGAGGTAGTGGGGGGCAATGCTGGGCTACTCTAGCCCACATAAAAAGCTTAAGCATAAATTGCATAATTCAGCCCACATAAAAAGCTTTAGAAGAAATGGTAGGATTTTGGCTCAAATATTAGCATTAGCACAACTATAATTTGAATATCAACACAAGTCCAATGCTCAATCATTCAAATTTTATTAAAGAAACTACTATTATTAATTACTTTTTTCATAACATTCATGAAATGTGAATATTTTATTGTCAAATTAGATATTCTATTTAATACATATTTGATTAATTTTACTTATGATAATTATTAAATCTTATTATAGATAATTTGTATTGATTAGATCTAAAAGTAAATTACTTATTTTAATAGTTAGATGCACTACGTATTTTGCTAAATTTAAAAGTAATCTTTATGTGAATTACTTATTTTAATAGTTAAAGTAATCTTCATATAAATATATTCTTGAAATCGAGCCAAAAATATACGTGAATTAAATTTAATTTCGTTGACCCTTGAGATTTTTAGTTGATTTTTTTCACATTGGTTGAGATTCTTCACTCACTTTGAAATATGCTGATATAAAAAATTGATAAACACGCCAAACAATATTTTGAGACAATAGCATATGGATTATAGTGATATATTATCGATTGTATGTTTCGATCAAGTTTCAATTGTTTAGAAAGATAAGTAGTCAAAGTTATTAGAAGAGTACTCATTAAGTAATTTTTTAAAAATTTTCATTGGAGGATATTTTTTTTTTTTCGCATATTCTATCATTATTAAGACAATTTATATTTTTTTAAGACAAGCGTCGATTTTCTTTTTGGTAAAAAAAATACAAAGATTTAGTGGAATATCTTAATGTGAGACATCTAAACTTTTTTTATTTCATTGAGTTTCATATACTTTTTATCGTGAATGTCACGAGAATAACCTCCGAAACTAAATTTCTTGTGGCGTGAGTTCATTTAAAAGTTTCAGCCCATCCTAACGACATTTTCTAGCCCTGCCCCTGAAATTATTATACCCTCAATTTTATTATTCGATACAATTTAGCAATTTTTTCATAAATAAAACCTTAAGAATTTATAATATTTGATATACTAAAGATTTAACTCAACAATACGAAATATTGTCGCATTTTAAACTTTAATCTTTTCTTGTATATGTCGCTCTATAAACATGATGAGTTGCAATAAATTGTACTCTTGTAAACTGGACAAAATTGCAAAGAAAGTAAGCGAAAATGATGACTCCACATCTAAACCTGTTGGTTGATGACTACGAAGATAAATTAAAAATTGAACAAAGGATTACATTGCAATTACTTGTATTGGTTGAAGACAAAAGGTGCAATTCTATCAATAAAGGATTACATAGCTAGTGTAATCAAATTAGGCAACTTTGTCGGATTAGTCGGTTGTTAACTTTTCAAATTTTTATACTCCCGATGAAATGTTTAAATTAATTAACATTAATTAATTTGAGGCGCATTTCATAATTAATGTTAATTAATTTTAATTAACATTACTTTGAGGCGCATTATAAAAAATTATATTCATTAGGCCAATTTGAGAAATCTTAAGTGATCTGATTTCGACTCATTCATTTGTAGGACTTGTTTGATATGGCTTTTACTTCCGTTTCATATGGAAAAGTTTTTAAAGAAAACTATCTTAATTTTGCTTGGAAGTTAATTTTTTAGAGAAAAAGTTTCCTCTAAAATGTCTTCTAAATAAAATAAACATTTTTATAAAATTAGTCAAATGGGTCAAACAAAATTTTGAGTATCAAAATCTCGTTTTGACTTTTCAAAAGTAATGTCAAACAGTGCATTTTTCCAAATTCTACATTAGTTCTTTAGATATATTTATAGTCCAAGATCTACAACGCACACTATATAGAAACTTTTCAATCGAAACCTTTAGTGATAAATGGCGTTTTAGAAATTTATATGCATTAATAGCTTAAACTAATGGTTTTATTTATTTTTTTCATATTCCATTTCCAATTTTATTAGCAAAATCCATTCCTAATCTTTCAATTATTAGCAAAGTCTATCCTTCCGTTGATTTTGGCAGTTCAAGTCACATAAAATGAAGCATGTGCTATCCTTTTTAAATATACATAAAGAAAAGATACAAAAACGGTAGAATTAAGTTGTGCATGTAGTCCCTAACCTTTTATGTTGTTACAAAAACATAGACGAAAGAAAAAAAAAATAAGGATCAACAATGCAATTTTTCCAAAATGAGGCACATAAAAAAAAAAAAAAAAAAACTTATTTAATTGTTTGTAGGAAAAATTGTACCACTAGTCACCAATGTGTTGTCTTAGTAGCAAGATTGCCTACAACTTAAAAAAGATCAAATTGGTCCTCATTTTTCATCATAGTTTCACAATCAATCTCAAACAAATCGTCCAACCTTCTGTTGAATATTAAATTTAGAAAAATTGCATTATTCATCCCCAATCTATTGAGGTAGTTGCAATAACAACGTACAATTTTATTTATGCAAAGTAGTCCACAACCAATAGGTCCAAGTGTGCAGCTAGTCCTTCATATCATATTCCACCCATTTCATTCTTAAAAGGTCAGTTTTTTAATTCACATAATTATTATGCCATTAATATTAGTATTCGACATAGTTAAACAAAAAAATTCATAAATAAAACCCTAAATATTTATAACATATTTTCAGCTACATTTCAACGTTTAGCCCCCGTTTGGTAAATGTAGAAATCAAAATCAGATTTTAGCAGATTTTGATAAAAGTTAATAAAATATATGATTGAAAAGTTATGGATCATATAATATAAGTGGTTAAAATTAATTGTTAACTTTTACTTGAAATTTTAATTGGATTTTATTCCAAACCAAACACGGGCTTAATATTTTCTCGTATATCTCACTTAATGAGTTGCAACTCTCTCTCTCTCCACAAATAAATATTTATGTTTGTGCCAATATAATCTTTTTAGGTTATTCTATTACACTTCACTTTCAACTTTAGAAAATAAAATAAAAAATCATCATTAACCTAATGAAATTATCCATATGTGCTTTGAAGAGAATTATAGATTTTCATGCTAACTTTTCGGGAAAAATAAAAACAAAAATTATAAAATGTTTTGTTCCATGCATCTTCAATATCTACGATTTAAGGTCTCATCATTTAAACATTTGAACTTGAACCGACACCATGGTCACTTCCCAAGTCCAAATGTTAGTAATATAGATAATATGAAAGAACCTTGTAAACATATTCAATTTTAATTCTATTTTTGCAGCCGCAACACAAAAGATGCGACAGCAGCATCAACTCTACGCCCACCCATTCCCTTGGGCATCAAATTGGTGAGAAATCGTGTTGCTTGTAACCTAGATAGCACCGCATAGAAAATAGATAGAGAATGACTAAATCCACATCTAAACATGTGGTTGATGACTGTGCATATAAAAAAGAAAGAAAGAAAAAAAAAATGAACGAGGACCATATTGCAACTACTTGTATTGATTGAAGGCGAAAGACACAATTTTCTCAATTATTTTCGCTAGTAGCCAGCAATGCAAGCTATGTTGAGGAATATTTAGTCCCTATTCGGTTTGAGGGTGGTTAAAAAGTTGTGAAATCCATTAAATATATGATTAAAATTAATTGTTGATTTAACTTAAATTAAAATCTAGATTTTAGTTTTTACAAAACACAGGGTTAACATTTTCGTAGTCAAATTAGGCAACTTTGTCGGATTATTTAGTTACTCACTTTTCATATTTTTATACTCCCAATATGTATTCAACATTAATTATTGAGGAACTGAATAGTGGAAGTATATCTTCCTTTCAACCGTTTAATTACGCCTTTTCATTAATTATAGAATCTCAAAAATGCCCTCTATTTTTAAAGAATAATGTAAGTTTGGGTGGTTGCACGTTATAAATTCAATTAATTGAGTCATTCGACTTTACATGAATATATCATTGAATATCATGTAATTACCACCTAAATACAATTTTTTTGAAGACGTTTGGCAAAATAGTCTACTACATTGCTTAATTTGAGTTATTTGAGTAATGCATATTGGTATGTGTTTGTTGAAATTATTTAGTCAAATCTTAAAATTCAAGTAAAGTTATAATTTAAATCCAAAATACAAGATATCATAACAAATCATTCAACAATTTTGTATGCCATCCTTCAAAATCCAGGGTTTTTTTTCTCCCAAATTATCAAATTAAAAAATTTTAGAGCATGATGAGTTTATTTGGTTGTCATTATTAATTGCCAGAAATTATTGAGATAATCTTTATCTTTAATATATTAAAAGTCCCATGATCACATGATTCTATAAGTATATGGATAATTACAAATAATAAAGTGTATTATAAGTGTAATTATCGTTCCCACAATTTAAGGTATCTATCAATTAATGACACTTGCATGCTACCTAGACTAATACTTACCACCATTGATATCAAATAGTATTGCCCTCGTCCAGAACTTTAGTGTTACATGATCAAATGTTTTAGGTTGCATGGAAAATTGCAAAACGTCATTTCCGTTCATTTCCATCCAACTGTTTCGTTAAGTGAATGTGTGTAGTCAATTTTTTTTTTTTTCAAAAAAGAAGGGTATTCTCGTCTCCCGCATTTCCCCATTTTAGAGGATCATCTGGACCTAAATAAAAACAACGTTCCTCTACAAATCCACAAAAGATCATCTAACATTCGGACCAATATTTCATTAGTCAATACTATGATGATGATAATTCATACAAATATCGATCATGTAAATCAAACTATTGATGTGGGAAGGTGCTCATCAAAGTTGCATTTTTTGGACTTGATGTGTTTTTCATCAAAGTTATGCCCTCAAATTCATTGTCAATGATATATTTTTCCGATAAAATAATTATAAACACAACTCTCTCTCTCTCTCTCTCTCAAAGATTTCTTCAAATAAAAAATATTTTTTTTAAAGAATCTACGATTAAAAAGTAGATAAAATTGTAGATACACATTAACTCATAAAATTGATTCAAACAATGCTATGGAACACAACATTTTTATATCTTTTAAATAAAAAGAAATGTTGCCTTAAAGTCGTAGTTATACAATTGCAATGGATCAATTTTCAAAAGTGTTAGGTTTTTTATACCCAATAAATCCAGGCTATGATGTTAAATCGGTATATTAGTTGGATAATATTTCATAGGCCTTGGCCGATGATTGAAATGATATGTTGACACCACAATCGAACCAATCGAATCACGTAATCCACTTGGACCATTCGAAGTAGCCTAACTGTATTAGTGTTGTTCATGGTCCAACCCGAACGACTTGGATGACTTTAAGGTATTAGCCCACTTATTCCCTTAGTTATTGGGCCCTCTTGTTTGACCTAAAGCCTAAACCTGTCCCTAACCTATTTAACTTGGTTGTCTATCACTATTACTGTGTGGAAGAAGAGTTGAAGCCGTCCCCTTTGTGAGTTGAGAGAAAAATCGGTCCTTACCTCTTGCTTTGTGCGATTTGAGCTTTGTGCTTGAGAGACCCATTTGTTCTTCTTCTCTACCTAGCCTTAGTGGCTTTTCCTGTGGCTGTAATCTTCTCTATCCAGTCCTTTGTGGGCTGAAATCTGTGAGCAACCGAGTTCGGGTTTGGGAAGGTGTTGGTTTGTGGTTGTTGGTCGATTGTAGTGTTACATTGGTGATTAACTAAGCCTGGATCTTGGAGCAATCGAAGGAAATAATCAACAAAAAGGAATGAAAATGACTCAAAATGCATAATTGAAGGAAGATGTACGATAAAACGCATCTTGGAGTCCAATGCACGGCACTCTAGATATCTCTATAGTTTTATTGCGCCTCAAAGTAATGTTAAATCAACCAACTAATCCGACAAATTTGCTTAAATTTGACTAAAAAAATGTTAATTATTCCTCGGCATAGCTGGCATATTTTACTTTTTACATATAGTTTTGGACCAAGTTGAAATCGGCGAATTTTACTTTTTACACGGTTTAATTTATCCATAAAGTCTTACCTCGAAAACAGAGGTAATGAAAGTTAAACTCTACCTTATCAGGGTGATAGAAAATCGGAAAAGGATTATCGATCCAAAACAATCAATAATCAACCTTGTAACCATCCATGTTGAAATTAATGAAAATATCAAAATGAAAACGGAAGCGTACCTTGAACCATAGATTTATAGATATCTGATTCTTCGCTTGAATTGGTTATGATCTTCCAATTGATTCGTGGTCTTCTCTTCAACCTTTTGATCTCCTTTGATGGGGATATAGAGAATCTAGAAGAACCACACACAATTGGGGACCATGACCCCTTATTATAATTAGATAATGAACGATCATTATCTTTCATTTGTTTCAAATCGGCCCCTTCAACAATTTAAAACAAATATTCCGATCTCTACACTATATTCCCATGAAGCCTAATACCCATTAGTCAAAATACATATTTAGTGAATCGTTTTAGTTGACTAATTTCTTTAAACAATAGCACCACACATTTTAATATATTACATGTGTGGTCCCATATGTTGGAATTTTCCAACAATCTCCCACTGGACCACACGTGTAATTTTTCAAATATTCATAACTATATGAGCTCAAAATTTTGCTATCGTTATTATTGGTATTTCCAAACAATCTCTTCCATTAGTTATATTGATATAGGATCAAAGCGATTTTCGTCACATTTAATCGTGACTAAATCCATCAATGGTCACGTACACCTATACAGCCAAATAACATAAATCAATCATGGGAGTGTAGCATAGAAATTACATGTTATGTGATCCAAACATGTCTATTTCCAACTGGTCCAACCTTATTTCTTAAGTGAGATCAACCATAAACATTAATCAGAGTGTAACTGAACTGGATACTTTATTTCTGAAATAAACCTAATATCCATGGACAAAATATGTGTCTAAAACAGACAACATCCAAATACAAACTCCAACTAAACTGACATATCATCAAAAGATGCAACACCCATATAAACATTATGCTTATGAAAGACCTTGGGTGGTAGCCATTTAGTAAGTGGATACATGATTATGAAGTTTGCCCTTATATGCTTTATTGAAATCTAACCACTCTGATTTTTTTCCTTACAACTGGGAACTTAATGTCTTTAGATTTTGCATCGTCATGTTCTCGTTGAAATACAAGACTGCTATTGTCACATAATAACTTAAGTGGTCTTTAAATTTCATCCAAAATATGCAGCATAGTGACAATATTTCGCAGTCACATTCCATGATCATAATCAAAATATCCAACAATCTCCAATTGGTCTGATTTTCCTAAATGTGATCATGTAATCCTTAGTTCTCTATAGATACTGAATAACCTCATGTCTGCTTTCCAAATTTCCATCCCAAATTTAGTTAAACATCTGTCTAACATTCCAATGAATGTTATATCCGAATGTGTATAAACCTGAGTATACATTAAATTCTCAATTGCTGAAGCATCGAGAATTTCACGTATTTTTTTTCTTTAAATTTATCCCTGATGCATTAATCGAGACTAAACTTGTCTCTCTTATCAATAGGGGTATCACCTGATTTACAGTTCTACATGCCAACCTTTTAAGTACTTTATGGACATAGCTCTTTTGCGACAATCCAAGAATACCTCGAAAGTAATCCCGATGTATCTGAATCCTTAATACAAAATAGACGTCACCAAGATCTTTCATCTTAAATCTCCTTGATGAAAATCTCTTAGTTTTGTACAACATGTCTATATCATTAGTGGCAAACAGTATGTCATCAACATACAAAATCAGGAAAATATGTTTACTCCCATTGAACTTGTGATACACACAATAATCAACAACATTCATCTCGAAACCAAATGAGATAATTACTTGATGAAACTTGTGGTACCATTGACGGGAAAACCAACTTTAGCCCATAGATGGATTTCTTTAATTTACAAACTATATTCTTTGGTCTCCTGACATAAAGTTTTCTGGTTGTATCATATAGATCGTATCATCAATGTCACCATTGAAAAACATCGTCTTAACATCCGTATGTTGTAGCTAAAGATCAAAATGTGCAACAAGTGCCATAATTGTCCTGAAAGAGTCTTTTGTTGAAATTGGAGAGAAAACATATTTGTAGTCAATGCCTTCCTTTTGAATAAAGCCTTTAGCTACAAGATGAACCTTATATCTTTCCACATTACCATTCGAATCCCTTTTGATTTTAAATATTCATTTGTAACCAATGAGTTTCGCACCTTCTGGTAATGGGACAAGATCCCAAACTTTATTGTCTTGCATAGACTTATACTTCTTATTCATGGCATCAATCCACTTTTGAGAGTTATTCCTTTGCATGACTTGATGAAAGTTGATTGATCAGGTCTTCTTTCAACAATCCATGTCATCCTTATTTTCTTGGAAAAAACTATAAAGTCATCCAAAATTGTCTTTCTCCCTTTTATATACTACACCAAAAAACACCATTTGCAACACATAAAAAACAACATTTGGTAGTTAAATGTTACTAAAGGGATCTATCGCAACATTTTAATACGTGAATGTTGCCATTACTTAACAAAATTGAACTTTTGCAACATTTTTTTAGTGAATGTTGCTAATATTGCATTTTCGCAACGTTTTTTAAGTGTTGCAAATTTTTTTATTTTTTACAGCGTTTTTAAAACGTTGCGAAAACAAAACTTTTCGCAACGTTTATTATTATTTTTTTATCATTTCACAACGTTGCAAAAAATCCCCGCAACCCATCTAAATCATTAAAAAAGGTAAAGTTTCAGTTCTCTCCACTTATGGTGATTTTAGGCCCTTTTTTGGCCACCCAAACCGCCGGACATTGGTGCCGGTGGAAGCCTCTAATCTCCTCTTCAATTCACACCAAAAGATCATCTTCTAATTCCAAGTAATCTGGCCGGAATCGAAACACAAAGTGCCCACCCGAAAATCTGAAAATCACAAGAACTGCCACCTCCGGCCGCAACTTCACCGGAGCTCACCACTGGAACATTGGCCAGACCCAAACGACCTTAACCATGGTTCCAATTTACCCCAAACAACATCTACACAATTTGAATTAATCAAAGAAATACCATCAGTCGCGAAGCCCTCTTTCTTCGCATTCGCCATGGTGTGCGGCATCGTTCTCGGGGTTATAGGCTTTTGCGTTATGCAACTCACCAGCTCAGGCAACCCTGACCTCGAAGCCAAGCTTCACCAATCTGCGAGCCCGGAATCTCTAGTGAGTTCTGCTCCTCACCGAACCCTAACTTTATTTCTGAAGAATTAGGATCCCCTTCTCCCCTGCATGTGTCGATCTTTTGACAACTTTAGTGTTAATCCTTGAAGTTAAATATATTGCAGAAGAATCCACACTCGCAAAAATTTGACATTCAACTAATATTTACTTATTATATTTCTATGCATAGAGTTTGATTCTATTTGCAAAATACTATCTACACACTGAAGGAGCCAATGCATCCGTTTCAAATGGTCTATTATCCGACTATAAAAATGAATCATTCCAATTTAATCTAGAATTTTAGAGTTCAATGCTACTTCTTCTGCACTGTTATAATTCTTAATATATCTATGTTAATATGCTTAGTGTAACGGTGTCTTTGAGAACTGATAAATGGTTTTACTAGTAATAGCTTGCTTGTCTCTGTTTCTGTCGGAGCAAGGCATACAATGAGATTTAGTGAGATTTTCTGATGATTTATTGAAGTCCCAACTGTTATACAGTGAAGTTGTTCACGGGAAATAGTTGAAATATGTTTAGTTTTTCTGCTTCATTACAGATTAATTCGATTTAAAGCTTTTGAGATGTGGGTTTAGTTCAGTTCCTTGATCTGGGTTGTTTCAAATTGAGAAAGAAACTCATAAAGATCGTTGTGCATTGGCGAAATGATGTGAACATGATGTGTATTGTCCAAACCTTAAATAGTTTTGATTTTCTTTAATGCTTTGTTTTTACATTTGTTATCTAAAAAAATGAGGTCTTTATATAGAATGTGGGGTTTTTTAGGTATCAAATGATTTTTCCTCAGCCGATTCTAATAACCAATTTACAAGTTTGCTAACTATGAAAAAGACTAGAGTTTTCAGTGGTTCAAAAAATAGCTAGTTGAACAAAAAATTTTGTTTATCGTTTGTAGTTATGACTTGGGTTATTTTAACTGCTTTTTAATAGGTTGTGGAGGCTTTTAAAATTTTGACATCAGATGAGAAGGTGAAGGCTATTTTGGTGAACATTTTTGGTGGAATAATGGAGTGTGATGTAATAGCCAGTGGAATTGTCAATGCTGCTAAACAGGTAAAGACTTGGATTGGTTTATGACTTTACGTACATGCAAAATATGCTCTTGTAGCTTCTGACCTTTTCCTTTTAAATAAATTCCTCCCGACGGTTAAATCAGTCACATGCCACCCTGCATTCCTTTACCTGTTTAGCCTTTTCCTTAGGTCATTAAATCTGAATTATTGTGTAGTTCCATCTCTTGCCCTTATCTCTTTTATTGATCTTTATATCTATCCCAGAAGTTTTTAATCCCAAAGAGAGCAAATGATATTATATTTTATTTGATGAGTTCGTACAAAATTTATCAACTCGTGGAAATGTTAACTCTCCTTTTATGGGAGTAATTGAAAACTTCTAACTCTGTTGGGTTTCCTTACAAGGTTCAACTAAAAGTACATGTAGTTGTTCATCTTGAAGGAACCAATGTTGACCAGGGAAAGAGAATTCTGAAGGTGAATGGGCTGAGAGGTTTTAGTTCTTACTTGATGTTGTTATAATGCATCTAGTTTTCAGGGATTATCCATGAAAATTTGTTATAATGCATCTAGTTTTCGTAGTTCCTTTGCAAAATTTCCATTCTTTTATAATTTGTATTTAAATTAATGTTGCCAATGATACAGGTTGGTAGTTGGTGAGTCATTGAGAATGAGGCGAGTAGTGCCTGTTTTAGGTGTTCCCGATGCTCTTGTGCCCCTAGCAATGTCACTCACTCAACTAAACCTTTTTCCTGGGATGAGGTGGGTACTCGTAATTTCAAGATGCAAGCATGTGAGATTTCCGTATCTTCTGTAAGGGTGATTTGAGATTCTGGTGTTATGTCTTCATTCTGGCCAGTTTCTTTTTACAATCTCATATAAGATTTATCCCTTGTTTGATTTTGAGTTTTTGAGAAGCGATTTCGTGGAATTGATTTTTTTGGAAAAGTATTACTATTGTGGTGATTCACTAATTGCCTTTTCAATTCTTATAATTTGTTTGATTTGCATCTCTTTTGAATCTGCTTTTATTTGCATGACTTGTCTATTCATGAAACCGAGTTCTGAGAAATTGAATGAGAAAAGACGTACAGAAACTCGTGTGGTTAAAAAGAATAGAAACTTGTATGATCCCCATTTTTTAGAATAGATTTTGTAAAAAAAAAATGATTATTTTTATTTTTATTTTTTGAGAATGTGTGGTTAAAAAATAAGAAAAAATATTGTGTTTACGTACAAAATTATTTTATTGAAAGAATGCACGACTGATAATGGAGAAAAATGAGTTTTAAAGAATGAGGCTAACATGAACTAAATCTAGCTTTAGCACCTGTGATATTAATGTTGATTTTTGTATTTCAGTCTTTAATTCTTCTGCTTAATAACAGATCTGTCCAGGTTGACTAGGAAATATAAAAGTGCTTTGTGGCTAGGGGCGGACCGAGACAAATTTTTTGTGGGGTCAAAAATGAGATTTCAAAAATGTTTAGGTTAGGCAAAAAAAAATAAATAAATAAAAAATTTGTGGGGTCATCTGACCCCATGTGGGTCCGCCCCTGTTTGTGGCTGACTAAAATGATTCATAAAATGGGGCATTCCGAGAATCGAACTCAAGGTAATTTTTGTTTGCTCTTGCTGCTTGTTTGTTGTTTCTGACATGAGCTATGTGTTGCATTACGTCCTTGAACTCACTGAAGACATGACTACTCGGGTGCTCTAAACATCGAAGATGCTGGTCTTAAGGCCCTTTCCTCGTATTGCAAGGATCTGCAAGCAGGGCCGGCCCTGAGAATTCAGAGGCCCTAGGCGACTAATAGAGTTGAGGCCCTTCAACATAATCATTTTTTCACAAGTGTAGCAAAATTTAAATATTTAAATAAATAACACTTTTATATTAAATAAGAAGACTTTATATAATTCAAAAGATAGAGTAGCAAGTTAAAACTTCTCTCACAACCCGAGAGATTAGGCTAACATAAGATTTAACCTTCTCACATTTTGAGATGTAAAATTAGTAATCAAACCACTTAAATCAAGTTTTTCCAACACATTTTTTTCAATAGAAATCATAGCTAATCCATTCAATCGCTCCTGTGACATGGTTGATCGAAGATAAGACTTGATCAACTTCAACTTTGAAAAACTTCTTTCAGCAGAGGCAACTGTGACAGGAATGATTAATAATACTCTATAAGCAATCCAAGCATTTGCAAAACAATAATCCATTCTCTTAATGTAATCCAACACATCAATTGCTCCAATAATTTCTGCAGGTATCGATTCCCTTAAAACTTTCAACTCAGAATATAATTCTATCCCATCAATATCAGTAACCATATTATGCTTCAAATAATTTTCAATGTTAATGCATGAACACTTCAATCTATCATCATCAATAGATTTAAGTCTTTTCACATCAAATAAAAATCCAAAAATGTCATCATATTTTTAAAATTGCTCAAATCTATTCTGAAGTGACGATAGAGCCTGATCGACTATATATATGAAATAATTGATCTTAAAAGACTCTTCAGCTGTTTGTGTTATTTCTTCAGAAGAAATCTCATCAAACTGTTTCTTTCTACGTATAACCCTTTTTTCATGAAATATCGGGTCAATTTCTAATTCACTTGCAATCTCTTTAGCATCAACCATGGCCATATCAAACCCAGATTCTCTATAACTTTTGAAAAATGAAATGAGCCCTTGTAAATGGTTTATAGCAACATCAATATGCATGTCTTCCGCTTGCAAATGTTTGCTTACTCTGTTAACATTATTCAATACTTCATACCAAATAATCATTCCAAGCACGAATTCAAAATTCTCAATTTCATGTGTTACCAAACTCTCCGCCTCACTTTTTGTCTTAAGATCATCAACATTTGCCAATTGAAGTAAAGCTTTTTTTATCTGTGGAGCTTGAAATCTTATCGCTTTAACACTTTCAATATGACTTTCCCAACGAGTTTGTGACAAAGGCTTAAGGGTAAGACCATTTACATTCTCTTTGAAAATTTTCCACCGTTTAGTAGATGACGAAAATAAAGTGTATAAACGTCGCACCACCCCAAAGAAAGATGCAGCTTTTGAACAAAAAGTGGCCATATCACAAAGTGCAAGATTAAGACTATGACACCCACAAGGACTGTAGAATGCTCTAGGATTTAATTGTAATAGTCTATTTTGGACTCCTTTATGTTTTCCTTTCATGTTAGCACCATTATCATAGCCTTGACCCCTTATATCATCAATATCAAGTTCTAGATTATTCAAAGCACCCACAAGTTCATCAAAAAGTCCCTTACCAGATGTATCATCCACCGATAAAAACCCTAAAAAGAATTCCTCAACCTTTACTGGACTTGCTGAAATATCTACGCACCTCAATACTATAGTCATTTGTTCTTCGTTACTCGTATCGGGAGTGCAATCAAGTATAACAGAAAAGTATTTAGAATTTTTGAGTTTCTTAATGATTGTTTTTTTTATCTCACCTGCTAGCATAAGTATCAACTCATTCTGAATTTTGTGTCATAGATAATGATAATGAATCTCTTTATTTTGGATTCGACGAACATGCTCTTGCATTACGGGATCAAACACAGCAATCATTTGAATTATGTTTAAGAAGATACCATTATTTTCTTGGTATATCTTCTCATTATCTCCATGAAATGCTAAATTATTTTCAGCAAGAGTTTTCACCACATTATTCTCAGAAATACTTGTCTCTAATGTTCTCTATCTCTATTGATTTGTTCTTGCACACTTTTATCAATTGTTTCACTCTTTTCAAATCTTAGTTCCATTTCAATCCATCTACTCATGTTATTGAAATGGTCACAACTTACTTCATGCATTTTAATTTTTTCACCAATATTTTTCCAATCACTTACTCCATCATGTGCCAATTGAGATCGGATTCCCTCGTTCTTGAATAACTTACAACAAAAGCAAAATACTTTATCCAAACTTTTTGAATATATCAACCATTTTCTATCATGCTTCTCTCCATTAGGTAATCGTCGAACGTAATGTGTAGATGAGAAGTGTCGATTTGCTACATCTTTCGGAAAACTCACATCATTATCTCTTATAGGACCTTTCATTACAATTAAATCTCTTAAATTGCCATTCATATTTCTCCAATTTGCTGGATCAATAAGGTCAAGAGAAAAAACAACATTATCTCTATCAATAGATACATCTTCATTGATCAAACAATCTTTTTCTTCAATTGTACTCTTTATATTATCATTCTCATTAAACTCTTCTTCAATGACTACGTCCTTGTTATGTATTCGTTCATTGTTACTACAAAATTTATCAAGTGCTCCCTCTTGAGATTCAATCAATTGTTCAACCTTTTGTTTCCTTTTTCTTTTGGCATATCCAGATTCAAATTTTCTAGTAGACATAGGTATAAACAAAGAGCAATAGAACCTGATTGATGTGTCTGAAAATTCTCAAACTTCTCCAATTCTCCAAAAAGAAAGGACCCAACAATGATAAATGAGCTGCAATACATTCAACAGCCACGTTTGTTTAATCAATTAATCCAATTCCATCCATGAATCATGATCCAATTAAAGTATCAAACTCAAATGACAAATCCCACAATCACAGCCACTAAAAATCCCACAATGGCACAATCAATTCAACAAAGTTTCAAATATACAACAATAATAAAACATCAAATCTGAATCACTGAATGCCAAATTGCCAAATCTGAACATGATCCAATTAAAGTATTCAACTCAAATGACAAATACCACATGCACAGGCATAGGCACAGCCACTAAAAATCCCACAATGGCACAATCAATTCAAAACAGTTTCAAATAAACTCAAATCCTACAACAATAATAAAACATCAAATCTGAATCGCTGAATGCCAAATTGCCAAATCTGAACATGATCCAATTAAAGTATTAAACTCAAATGACAAATCTCACAGGCACAGGCACATGCACAGCCACTAACAATCCCACAATGGCACAATCAATTCAACAAAGTTTCAAACAAACTCAAATCCTACAACAATAATAAAACATCTGAATCACTGAATGCCAAATTTCCAAATCTGAATCACTGAATTTGAATGCCAAATTTCCGACACCAATAAATGAGAAATTTCAGAATTCAGATTTCACAATAATCTTAACAATTAAAAGAGAAACTAAGTGTTAAAGTGTGAAAGTATCAAATAATCAAAATAAAGTAAAAACTTGATTCCTTGAAGTCTGAAGATTGAAGAAGCCCGAGAAATTACGAGTTACGAATGGTGCCAGGCTGGCGGAGAATGGGCGAAGAGGCGGGCTGGCGAGTGCGACGAACAGGCTGTATGACTGGTGAGTGGTGAAGAGGGTGAAGACTGAAGAGAAGGCGAAAGGAGAGGCGATTTCTTGAAGAATCGAAGATGAGGGACATAGGGGTTTTGGTTGGGCAGAAGACTCCAGTCGGTATCTTGAAGGATCGAAGATGAGGGGTTTTGGTTTGGCTTTTTGGGCTGGGGTTTTGTTTGGTTAGAAGTTTGGGCCTTTTGGACTAAGTTTTTTTTTTTTTTTTTTGTGAGGCCATCTAAAATTTGTGGCCCAAGGCCACTGCCTTAGTAGCCTTGGGCCAGGGCCGGCCCTGTCTGCAAGAACTTAGGGTGTTTCCTTCATATCCTTATGGTGCAGAACCAAATGTGTCTTTGACGGAACAGGGGCAAAGTCTTTAAGGCCAAAAGTTCGACGTTTTCGCCAAGCGTGTTACAAACCAAATTTTTTTTCCTGCTCATATTTTTTATTTCGATGACTACTCATTTTTTTGTCTTTTAAATCTATAGCAAAGCCCTATATAAGTTACAAACCAATTTTTTTTTCCGTTTTAGATATGTTGTATTAAATCACATTTTAATGATATATTGATTCAAAAATCTGTAATTAAATTATCAATTTTTATGCAATTTCAAAATTTGTTCACAAAGTGTCATTTTCAATTTTGTCGATCAATTATCTTATATAACTGTATATTAAAAAAAAAGATCTACGGCAACGTTGGAAAAACGTTGTAAAAGGATTTACGGCAACGTTGAAAAAACGCTGCAAAAGGGGTTTACCGCAACGTTGAAAAAAAGCTGCAAAAGACTTTTTGGCAACGGTGAATAAACGCTGCAAAAAATCTTCCCTCAATGGCAACATCGACTTTCGCAACACTTGAAAAAACGCTGCAAAAAAGCTTTTGCAGCTTTTTTTGGCCACTGTAAAAGTCCTTTTTTGGTGTAGTGTGGATTTCCTTAATGACTTTGTACTTAAGGTTGTTGAATTTGAATTTCTAGAACAATCTCTTGATTGTATATAGGGGATAATGAAGTATTGATCCGAAATTGCTTCTTGAACAAGATCCGGAGCAAGAATTTGTCCTTGAACCTGATTATTGTCAATTGCAACAGAAGCAATATATACATATTCTTCATTCAAAACAAAATCCTTAACTTTATAACATTATCTCCCCCCGCAAACTCTACATCATCAAGGAATCAAACATTTTTCGTTTCGAATATGACTTAATAATGGGATCTTTAAAAATTTGCAACCCCTTAAAAATTGTTTTATTTGGAATCGTGTTGAAAATTGAAGCTGCAGTTTTTACTAATCTTTACTAGAAAGATCCTGATGTCCCGTGGAACGATTCCACATTCCTCTAGGAATTTTAGCAAAAGGCCTTGGACGTTGTTCACCTGATCCGTCATATCCATCATAGTATTTACTACTATGGTAAGATTTGACTTAATGAATTCTTTTACTGAGTTGATTTTCAATGTTAGTCTTGTATGCCTTGAACAGTCCAATGTTTGGGATTCCTCATAGATGAGATATTGGTAGCCATAGTGAGAAAATTCGTCTATGAACTTAATAAATGACTGTTGACCATTTCAAGAAGCCGAAGGAAATGGTCCACAGATAACCTTATGAATTAGTTATAAGACGTTTGAAGTCGTATGTCATTTAATCTCCTTATGTTTATTTATTTTCCATCGATGCAATTGATATTGACACTTAAATCCGGAAAAATTAAGGAAATCAAGAATTCCTTCTAACACAAGATTTTCCATTCTCCTTTGAGAGAAGTGACCTGAACGCTTGTGTCATAACAAAGTTGAATTCTCATTGGTTAATTTATGTTTAATATCACGCGGATTCACATACAAGATTTCTTTATAAGAGGTAATCGTATTGAACTGATATAGGTTATCATTACTGGATAAAGAACTGGTGCCCACAATATTTGAGGTAAGAAAGAGATCAACATGACTATTTCAAATTAAACAAGAGTTACCAAATTTGTCAAATGTAGAAATAGAAACCAGATTCTTTCCAAAAGACGGTACCGCAAATGTGTCTTTTAAATTCAAATAATAGTCAGTCTTTAATGATAACCTAAAGTTCTTATAGTCTCAACCTTAACTAATTTGCCATCGCCCCCACATAGATGAATCTTTCAGCATCAATTAGTTTGGCAGCTCAGGCATCCCCGCATAGACACACTTATTTGAGTACAAGTACTGAAATATATACACCAAGTGGTCTAGGTATTGACATTAAATTTACCTTAAAACAAACCAAAGTGAGAAGCGTACCATTCTTTATATGCCAAACATGGTATTTAGTACAATCTCCCTTTATATATCCCAGATTTTCACAAACGTTACAGCTAAATTTATCATTTTCAGGCTTTTGATGTTTATTTTAAAACGAACTGAATGCAGCTTTGTTATTCTTTATTATCCTTAGAAGTACTTGCCAAGTGAGTAATGTCAGTTTCATTTTCTTTAGCATTTCTTCTTCTTGCACATAACATGGAAATGAGCTCATTAAGAGTCCACTTTTCCCTTTTGACAGTTGTAACTCCCTTATGTTTCCTTTGCCTTTATACTTTATTGAAATCAAGATTTGCAAAAGCGTGCTTGTTTTACCCTTATCGTTTTTCGTAAAACGTTTCTCAATTTCGGAAAAGAAATCATTAGCATTAGTCACTTCTTTAGATACCGCGTCTCTAAAGGCTTCCGAAATGCTGCGCTTTATGATCATTAGACTCATGCGATTTGAGCGATCCCACTTCTCAAAGTTCCCATTTCCAATCAGATGAACTTTCTTCCGTAAGAGAAGCGGGTTGCTCAATCCGGAGAGCATGATCTAGATCTTTATAGCCAAGAACAATTAATATGCTCTCTTTCCAATACTTGAAGTTGGTTCTGTTTAGCATTGGAATGAAGTTGATGTTGACACATATTGCATAAGTGGATGGATTAACTCAATAGAGAACTTATTCTCAATTAACATGTTCACATTGGAATCCGTATAAACAATTAATTTATTCAAATAATGGTACGTCTCATCTCAAGATACCTAGCACATCATTAATATCAAGTCTTTGAACAATAATATTAATTGTAAGTGGTACTCTTGGTGTAGTGATCAAACATTGACAATAACTCATGTCAAATAATAAACTCATTTTTGGATTGATTTATTATTTACATGAAAACCTTATAATTGTCACATGTTTACCACCACAAGTGTGAATACAATTCGGCCAAATATTAACCTTCCTTTGGGTCGGCTAATATCCGCATGAACAAGCATACACACGAATTCCTTCTAATATTCTAAGTTAATTAATTTCCACAAGAGAGGTTGCTTTGGCAACATATTGCTTCAATCAATTCACTTTCAAATATTATATACTCAAATGAGTAATTTATACCAAAATTTGAAAAGCGGAATACTTAATTGTATTTATCTTTAAACTTTAAGGGCCTAAGGGTTAATAATTCAATAATTTAGGGGTCAAAATTAATTAATACAAAACTTAAGGGACCAATAATTAATTATTGAAAACTTTCGGGACCCAAAACTTAATAGTTCAAAACTTTATGGGTCAATTAATAAATTATTGAAAAGTTTAGAAGTTAAAAAATCAATTATTAGAAACTTAGGGGCCAATTTAAAACAATTATGAACATTTAGGGGCTTAATTATAAAATTCAGAACTTAAATAGCCCAAATTAATTAATTTCAGAACTTCAGGGGGCTGAATTATTAAACCCAGAACTTTAAAAGGCCCAATAAGATGAACTTTAAACTTTAGGGACTGAGTTATTAAGACCCATAACATTATGACCCAACTTGAATAAACTTAAAACCTTAGGGGCTAAAATATAAATTTTAACCCTAATCCTTAAATTGCAGCCAAAGCCTAAAAACTTCAAATTTACAGCTCAAGCCCCCCGCCCTCTTACCTTCCAAATCGAAAACCGGAGGCCCCTTCATCTTCCCTCTTGCGCCGCCAGGGCCGGAGCCGCCGCCTGAGTGCAGCGGCCATGCTGGCCAACAGCGCCTGCTGCTGGAGCTGCTGTTACAGCAGCGATTTCACAGCTGGAACAACAGCCTGTTCCAAAAGTGAAACCGCTGCTGGAAAGGCTGCCTGCTGTCGGCAACGTGCTACTGCCGGCGGCCATCAATATAATTTTTTTTAATATACTGAAATCTTTTTAACAGATCTACATCCATATAATAATCTAACCTCAATTTCAAAATCCGAATTTTTTTTGATAAAGAAGAAATCTTAATTATATCAAAAATCCATATTATTACATGCTAAATTTCATGTAATATTAATCCAAATTGCATAAAATAGCAATAAAGTCATACAAACCATAAAATTCAGAATTTCAAAATTTAATTTTTCAATGATTCAACAATGGATCGACTCTGATACCACTTGATAGAAAATCGGAAAAGGATTATCGATCCAAAACAATCAATAACCAACCTTGTAACCATCCATGTTGAAATTAATGAGAATATCAAAATGAAAACGGAAGCGTACCTTGAACCATAGATCCTAGATGTCTGATTCTTCGCCTGAATTGGTTATGATCTTCCAATTGATTCGTGGTCTCCTCTTCAACCTTTTGATCTCCATTGATGAGGATGTAGAGAATCTAGAAGAACCACACACAATTGGGGATCATGACCCCTTATTATAATTAGATAATGAATGATCATTATCTTTCATTTGTTTCAAATCGGCCCCTTCAATAATTTAAAACAAATTTTCTGATCTCTACACTATATTCTCATAAAACCTAATACCTATTAGTCAAAATACATATTTAGTGGATTACTTTAGTTGACTAATTTATTTAAACAATAGCACCACACATTTTAATATATTACATGTGTGACCTCATATGTTGAATTTTCCAACATAGGAAACTAGGGATTCTAATAGAGAGATGTTGAGAATTAGTACCTTAATTCTACTATCAAGAGGAATAAAATTGTGAAAAAAAAAAAAATGAGATACAAAAACACTCATGATTCATGGAGGTTCGTCTCAATGTAAAATTATATCTTCTTTCATCGCTAGAGTAATTTATTATGATGAAAAGAAGTTTAAAAAACAAAAATCGCACGTCCTATATTTTATAAACTCTCTCCCTTTTTCGATGATAATCCAAAACTCTAATGATGTCTCCACAAATTGAAACTAATTAAGCTCCACAACTTAATAAAATGAACTCGCATTTTTATGAATATAATTACAAGCGTTACACATTATGAAAAATGATAAGCGCAATTTCTTCTTTTCGAAACTCTTGCATTTTCATTTTCCATATTTGAGAAGTCAATTCATACAATTCATTTGCAGTTTTTTGTATGAAAATTGAAAAGGCTATGAAAATTTTAAAAATCCAATTCATGCAATTTACATCACAGATTTAAGTGGAAATCCAGGGAGGGATGACTGTGACATGCCAAATTGATGTTGATAACAACAATACTGGTCTCTTTCTTTCTACATATGTTTCTTTTTGGATTTCAATTGGAGTGGGAATTTATTTTAGTGAATATTGAATAGAGCAATGTTACTTACAAATTAATCGAGAAAATTGTGATTTTCATCTTCAACCAATATAGGAAGTTGCAATGTAGTCCTCATTCGATTTTTTTTTTTTTTTTTTTATCTGTATAGTTATGATTCAACAAGTTAGATGTGGAGCTAGTCATTTCCATCTACTTTCTATGTAGTGTTGTCCAATTTACAAGCAGCACAATTTTATTGCAACTAATTATTTTGTAGAGTGCAATTGATGAATCATATGAGATGCCTCAGGAAATTACTCAACTAACCTTGTAATAAGTATATTATAAATATTTAAGGTTTTATTTATGAAAATATTATTAAACTGGTATAATAATCATGTGAATTAAAAAATCGATCTCTTAAGAAATAAATGGGTGGAATACGGTAGAAATGTCTAATTGCGCACTTAGACCTATTGGTTGGGGACTACTCTGCATAAGCAAACTTGTATGTGAATGACATCGCAACTACCTCTATAGATTGGGGATGAATGGTGCAATTTTTCCAAAATTTAATATTTAACAGAAGGTTAACGCCAATGATGATAAATATCATTACTCAGTTTTAAAATTGGAGCATCTTATAATGTCATTTTTATAAAACTAGAGCATCTACAAACTTTGAATTTATAGAAATGGCATCGGCCATACATTGAAGTAGTGGTGGGCCACGATTATGGTGGTGGCTGTGGTTGGGGAAAGATGGGGGAAGAATGATTTTTTTTAAATATTTATTTGTAACTCGTTCGCATATTTTTAAAAAATTGAGACATAGTTGAAATTAATTCTTCATTTTTTCTCCTTTTCTATTTGTTTTATTTAAATAGTGGGTCATATTTGTCATTTCCCAAAATATTGTTAAGAAAAAGAAGTCTTTCATACTTCAACGCTCATATAAGGGGTTTTTGGCCAATTTAAAAATGTGGAGGCATTTGACAATATGTCCATACATTGAAAGATATTTGCGTCAATATGCCATATTTTTATTTAAAACTTTTATCATTTGATGATACTAGTTCCCAAGGCTAATCGATTAAAGAAGTTACCCATGGCTCATCAACAAGGATGGCAATTCGAACTGTTAAAATCGAAAATCGCGATTAATCGAACCTAAAGGGGCAAAAAAAATCGAACTGATGGTGCAATGGGGCGATTATGATTTTGATTTTAATGAACTGTTTCATTTAGGGGCGGGTATAATATTTAGCGATGGTGCCTCGCCCCGAATCGATTACCCGTTTAAAAAAAATTAATTGGACAATTAGGTTTTTCATTATTCTTTCTCAAAATTAATTGGATAATTTTGACAATTGAGCCTCCCAAAATTCTGGCTCAATTAACATTAGGTAAACATTAACCCAATAACCCAGCCTACTGCACAGGTAGCCCAATTTTAATATACACTACACCTTAAATTAAAACTTAGATTTACAGTCTCCAGACTACACTTCTCCACTCAAATTCGCTGTTGCCCTTGCCAGTTCCGGGTATGGTATAGTTTCATGTTTCTTGAGTGCTCGTATTGTGCCTTAACCTTGGTAAATATTTGTGCATGGAATTCTTATTTCAGGAACTCAGTGCAATTGTCACTGCTCATGAAAAACAGACCATTGTAGAAACGAAATCGTGCAGAATCAAACGATTTAATTGACACTATTATTTATGCGATTGAGTTTAGTCTTCAAATTTTCAAGAAAATTTTCTGATGAGGCGCACCTTTTGTCAATCCGTGCAAAAGAAGCTAAATATGTTGAGCTAAAGAATATTTTACAAATAAGTAACTCGTACTTTCTCGCAATCTCAATCTCAAGGGGACAGAGGCCAACCATGGATATCTATTCCAAGCTTTTGCAGTACAGAACTCTCTTCATCGCAGCAATGGCTATATCATTAATGAACCAAAGAGCATTACAAGTTAAAACTGTTTTCTGACATACAAACTCAACGCACGCCCAATAACCTATCACCCTTTAAACTTCGTTTTATCTATACATCACATATATTAATTGCAATTGAGCACAATTGTGTTGGGTTGTAAACGTATAAGCATCTCTTGCTCATATCGAAATCACCAGGTATCAAGTGGGCTTTCTTCTCCATCATAATTGGAATGATGACATAATCGACGTCGCACCATCTAGTGTTGCAGTGCATGTAATCTCCGTTCACAACTTACTACACGATGGTAAGCTGTGGAATAATGGTAGAGATTAGGGTGCTTGATATCTGTAGAAGATCAACTTTTATTATGGTTTTTGGGATTTCTTGATAGGTATTCTTGTTTGAGTGGATTTGGGTGTAATGGTGGAATTTGAGATCAAACACCAATTTAGGGATTGTGGCCATAATTAACTTCTAGGAAGGACTTATTTGGGGGAGTGAAATTAGCTATCATTTAATTGCATGTTTGAATTGATTACTAATTCACATTTTTAATTTTACTGTGATAAAATAGTATTTATGGAGATAAAAAATGTTGCAATGTAATATTTGAATATAAATTAAATAAAAGGTATCTGGCATAATTTCCTCATTTAGAAATCTCTTCCTTGTACAATTGTCTTTTAAGTATGCTTGGCTGTGCTTAAAAGTAAGCCATTCTCCTTTTTTTGCAAACATAATTTGCTATGTTACTTTTAAGCACAATGAAGAACACAGAGTACAGAACTATCAAGTTTTCATCCCCTTACCATAAACCTATGTTGAAATGATCTTGAAATTTTATTTATTATTATTTATTTATTTTTTGTTTATGTCTTTGAATCCAAAGAAGTTTTTTAAAGAATAGGAAACTTACATCAATTCCTTTCAAGTTGAACAGATTTTCTATCTCGTTGAATTGGAACATTATCTCTGCTAGCTGAGGTATATAGTCGCCTAATGATAAACAATATGCATCTTCAAGGTTAAACTCTTCAAGTATTTCAGCAAATTAGTAAAAATTGAAAATTTCACACTAAAAAACATACCAGCATAGCTTTCTCTAGAGCTACAGAAGTCTCTATTCCTGTAACGTGGGAATTTGAGAAACCATTTTTGCAAGAACACCAAGTTGTCCCTGGCTGTATTGTGAAATAAACACACAAATAAAGTCAGATTCTTTTCCCATGTCCAAAAAGAAAAAGAGAATGGTAAATAGAACAAGGCTAAAAAGGCTACTACTCCAGCAGTAATTCTTTTGGTTTTAAATATGGGGCGAGAAGGCTATATAAAGAATTCAGCAAGAACTATAGTGTTTTTTTCCCCTTCCGAAAAAGGTTGCTTACATGTCTTTGTATAAAGTTAAAAATCAAAGAGTTGACAATCCCAACTCACAATTGTATTTGGTATCATCACTGACGATATTATCATTCTCATCCACCAAAATACACCTGCAGAGTCATCAAAAGTGAAAGAACTGTAACACTACAACTGAAGATCTAATAAATCATCAAATTTGATAAACCATTTCTTTTTCCCTTTAACACGAGCAGGTGAGAGAAAACGTGGGAGAATTTCTAAGCTTGCTGCATATGCCACATGATCGATTACAAACAAAAACTTCACATATAATTAATTCATATGATCATATCATGATCGTTTGCATCCGATATGTCAGACACGCATCCAGCGAGACAGGTTGATTACAGCGTCTGAATACATCATTTGTTCCCTTTAATATTAGCGAAATATGAGGTAAATAAAAGAAGTTAAATTCTGCTGTATATCAGTTCACTCATAATAAACACCAAAGAATGGTCGTTACATGTGTATCTTAGAATCTAAAATCAAAGACATATACTTTGTTCTCATTTTCTCAACTCAACAGCCTACGCAGTCAAAAGTAATAAAGTATGTAGGAAAATACCTTTTCTGTTTCACTAACTTCACTAACTTTGCTCGCACAAAACTTTAATGGCTCTTCTTTTTGAGCTGTAAAAAAATTAAGGAGAAGGATAAAATAAACGCAAAATAAGTATCACCATTCTCAATAAGCAACACTGTTAATGAGCATGCAATGAAGATTGAAGTCACTTCAAATGACAGATGCCTTCCAAAAAAAAGTGAATGCATGTAGATAAAAATAGAGATTAAATCATTATAAGCATCTTATTCTTAAACTAAAATTAACGAAATGAGGTTCACTTACATAATTACTTTTTTGTGCAGTTTAATACCTGTTATCCGAGATGCACTTCTCGACTTTAGAAGAGGAGCTTAAAAGAGATTCTAACAAAATTTTCAACTTATCAAAAAGGAAAATTTAGACATAAAGACCTTGAAGCTATCAAAATAATGTGAAAATTCTGAGAGAACATCCCCTACTAATTATGCTACGTGCATGAAGTTCTTTATCAGTTAGCAGCCTAGATACAACTATATATTTCCTTAAAAAAAGGAAACATAAAACCACATGGTAGTGAACAAATGTTAAGATTTCCTACCCGAGTTCCACTCTTTACAGGTCTTTTTTGACGAACAAAATCCATTAAAGGAGTAATTATAGGAGCACCCTTTGGAGCGCCTAAAAAGAAATCAGGAAATCATTTAAACTAAAAAAAAAAAAAAAAAATACAGCATTTCTTGCCTTCAGATTGTACCATTTCAGAAATTAAATCTCGTGTTGTCCTACTAGTACACATAAGCTAAAACAATCAGCTGACAAGCTCGTTCCAACTCCTTCCTCTCCAACTGTATCTCTGCACTGGGAAGATTCTCAACAGGCTTTGCAAGAATTCTAGGAACTCCTAATATTTAGGATCTACATGTATATCAACAAATCAACCGTGATTCCAAACGAAAAGATGATAGTATGGAACCCACTTGCAATCAGCACACAAGTTAAACGCCTTTCAGTATGGTCCCTTCGCGCCCATCCTTTTTAGACCACTGCTTTGGAACACGCTGTGAAGGAGCACACTGAACAATTGTTTTAATATGGGTACCTAGAAGGGGCAAATAAGAGGGAAAACCACCCATTTAAAAAAATTAAAACTTATATGCATCACTATAAAATTATAAAAGTAGGTTTTATCATTCTTACCAGGGATAGGAAAAGGAGGAAATGGAAAAAGCAACCCAGAAGAATTAAAGCTTTAAGGCCATTCAATTAAAATTTATCCCTATTCATCTAAAAGACTTAAACCAATGGAATCTGAACGTCACAAAATCAACCCATCACAGGCAATTTAGTTAAAAAGCAAACGAAGCTAAAGTCCATAATTTTAAAAACATATCTATATATAACATCAAATATATATGGGAACAAGTGCTTAGAGTGAGTAATAAATAGACCTTGAGCCCTGCCCCTCTGTTTCTCCACCTTCGCTTGCATATCTCGCAGTGTCCCTGCTTCTTCCTCAATCTCCCACAATCTCTTTTTCATATCTTCCAACTCCTGCAATCTCTGGACATCTCTTTTTGGTGTCCATGCCTTGACAAACTTCTTGAGGCTCTTTAGCCAAGCTAAGTATTCTTTGCTGTCTTTGCCAATCATGTACTAATGCAACAAATTGGTTGGGCTGGATACATAGACAAAGATATTTAGATACTAACGTGAAATCATGCCCTTCATATGCTATTTGATCTTCAGTGCTCTCGGGGTCCTTAACATACAAGCTGTCGATTGCAATCTCATCAGGGTAAGTGTACATCCAAATTCTAAACATAGTCCATTCTTCTTGGAAACTCTGACGACAAGAGGTATACTCAATTGAGGGCCACTTTCTTCATCATTATTGCCGTTCTCATCATCGATCTCGTCTCCAGTTACAAGGTCAGGCATGTGAACTTCGACACTGATAGTTTCACCTTGATATTCTCTAGTTACACTTATAGTTTGTCGTCCAGTATGGTATTCAATTTTAAAAGGAAACCCTGGGACACCTCCACAACCTGTAAGATAAATCATTATTACCCAAAGTAGAGTTCGTACACATGATCAACGAAAAAATATTATTATATACACAATTGATATTAGATGGGCTTCAAGTGGCATAATAGATAATGAATAATAATCAACTACAATAAAACTACAAAATGCCGAATTAACAAACATAAATCTAATTGATGCACAAAATCACTAACCCTTCGTTTCCATTTTAAGGTAACTAAGGGAATGCAACAGAGATTTTTGAATATAATCATATTAACAAAATCCGTTTCCCAAACATAATTAGAGAAACTATAGAGAATAAAATATCAAAATAAATTGCAGAATATCATTTCTTTCATTTTCCAACATTTTCTAGCAAAAGTCAGCAACCCATGCTCTAATTTGACATCATGTTACCAAAATCGTACATAAAAAATTATTTATACAACATTATAAAAGTTCTCCCAATATGACCAAACAACAAAATATATCCCCTATTTATTAATCCCTGTACATAGAAATTAAAATGCCAATACCGCAATCTATTATACAAAAAATTCATACGAACTAAATAAAATTCGCACGTCATTCGAAACCATTTTCCAAACATCAAGGATTAAATAAAATTTCAAGAAAAATCTTCAGTCCTTCAGTTTTTAGCAATAGACACATAACAAAGACAAGTTATTTACATAAAAATGTTAATAAATAAAAGAAATGAAACCTCGTCATTATCCTCGGACTTGATGACTCGGAGGAGTGACTCATCGGAACTCGGCGAATAGTGATGAATGGAAGCCGAAAAAAGACCTCGGGAACAACTTTCGAGAGAGATCGCCACGGGTTTTGACAGCGTCAAAGACGGCAGAAAGTGGTTTTGCGGAAATAGGAGGCTTCTGGTATTAGCCGCCGCGACAGATCCTTCTTCTTCATCGTATTCGTCTTCTTCGTACAAGAATACAGGAAAGGGAAATGCGGTTAAGAGTGTGAATTGGAGGGCTGATTAATGAACAGTGAACATAGCCTTGCAAGTTGCATTTTTTATATTTGCAATTGCAATTCGTAATATTATTTTATTGAAAAATAGAGGGAAATATGTATTTTAAAATTAATGTGGAAAACAATGGTCATGTATAAGATATATGTTTTAATATTTTTAAAACTATAATATCAAGAGCCAATTTGGTATCTATTAAAATTTAATTAAAATTGAAAATATAGCCGTTATTGAATCTCACTCGTCTAATAAAAGTCAACAATAACGGCTAATTTTTCAATTTTAATCTGATTTTAATCTCTACCAAACGAGCTCCAAATAATATATGCATAATAAATAACATGAAGATTAATTTTCATCCATAATGGATTCAAAATCACAAAATCTAGGGATTCATAAAACTATATATTATCAAAAAATAGTAGCAAGTTCATGCAATGTGTGAATAACATATGGATAATAGGTATAAATATATAGTTGTTTAACTTTAATTGAATAGAAAAATGAACTTTCTAATAAATAAGAATGCCAGACATAGGCACAAAAACTGAAAATTTTTAAACCCATAAAATAAATTTGGAGCTACCTCTCAAAGGCAACCTAGTCCACTTACAAAAAAATAAAATATTGTTTTTACTTTATGTGTAATTATTTTAACAACTATTGAACCCTTAATCCTCTACTTTTTTTTTTTTTTTTTGTTTTAGACAATTGCAAATGCAAAAAGTCTTTTGAGCACAAAAGTTTGTCAACATGATAGCATGTAAATAAGGCTCCAAAGACCTTCTCTACACGACAGCATTAAATAATAGTCCGCAATCAATTGTTGCGGGAGTTCATAGAATGGTGAATAAAAAGTAGATATAACTTATAAATTTTACGAAATGTGTATGTAAAAATGATGTTTGTGTTTGGTAATGTTTGTTTGTCAAGTAAATTTATTCGTACTCGCGCTATTTTGAAATTAAAAAATAATGTAATTTTCGATAAATTATTTGTATTACTTTGATCTTGCATTTGTTCATAGATCATTTTGATATTGTGAATTGAATGTTTAAGTTGTTAAATAAGAAAATATTTGATTTGTAATTCGATATAAATTTTATAGTCCATCATCATAAATAAAGACGAACACTTTATTTTGATAAAAATGCCTCAATTTTATTAAAGTTCATTTTTGACTTTTGTAATAAGATTGAGGAGTTAATTAAATCACTCATCACTAACATTTAGCTCTGATCACTACTTCCACCTGATTAATAAACACGTGAAATAATTTTTGTAATCATATATGACGACTTATAGAGGCAAAACTCATGCCTAGGACACCATGGAGGATGCCTATATCGAAATGCAACCACCAGAATCAGCATCGAATTTTCAATTCATGCCAACCCCTGGAATTGGTATAACTAGTGGAGCACATTTTATAGACTATGATCGTGTACTTAATGAGCTAGGTAGTTCAACAATGGGCAAAGCTCCACTTGAATCCTTGGTAGAACACTTGCAATTGATAGATAAGCAGGAGAAAGAAAGAAAGAGGGCAGCCATAACAAGAAACAAAAGGATTGCTCGAGGGTCAATTCCATCTTCAACTCGAGGGAAAAATTCAGCAACTCAGTAGTGTTATCATTTTGTTTCATGGGTGTGTTTTTGGTTTTGAAGAAAAGAAACAATGATGCACTCATGTAATTTTGTGATTAATTTCTATGTTGCATAACAGTTAAATGCTGTGAAGTGGAAATGAATCTGGTGTAATGTTGAACTTGATCACATGCAGTTAGAATGAGATTTTGTTATTAATTTGTTGTTATGGTAATGATAGTTGAATTCCAAAATATTATTTTCACAAACTAATTATATGTTTTGCTTCCTTGTGAAATGGCATTAACCAACATAAAACTAAACATAAATGTAACTAAGATGAACACGACAAGAACCCATTCAATTTGAAAATCTAAAATACATCAAGGTTTCCTTTGATGATTTCACAACCATTAACACTAGTACACCTACCATTACAACCAATGAATTTAAACAGAACACCACAAACATTCTTTATTTGTAGTTTCAGTACTTGAAAATTGTTAGGTTTTAGTTGATTTTGTAATTGGCTTATTCTGTAAACAAAAGGAATTAAAGTAATAGTTGATAAAAGTTCAAGGAGTAATGTGCAAATAGGTCAAAAGTTGTTGAATAGGACAAGGGTTTCGAGTTTGGAATAAAGGAGAAAACTGCGAGAATTTTCGCTGGACTATCGCCAGATTTTGGCTCGAGCTACAGAAGCAGAAACATTGTCGCTGGACCGTCGCTCCTCCTTCGCTCGAGCGACATTCTATCGCTCGACTGTCGCTGGCCTCTCGCTCGAGCGACAGCTTTATACGGAAAATTTTATTTTCGCGTTTTAAAGGCTTTTTTTCTGGCCCATGGTTTTCTTGACCTATCTATAAATATCAGAACACGTCCAGAACGAATTTCTTAAGGTTGATAATTGAGAGAGCTTCATCTGTGAGAGATCTATTGATTACTTCTTTCAACCTTCATCTTGCTTGAGAGTTTTGGTCAGAAAAACATTGAATCCAATATCCAAATACCAAATTGCTACTTCCTACATATCTGTCAGAGTGCTGAAGATCAAGGAAGGCGACTGAAGTTCCAGTCTGTGAAGAACGGGTTGTTCTTCGTGATCCACAGGAGATAGACCATTCTACCAAGCTAGGGGCTGCTGCAGGATAGCGGAGTTCTAGGAGAGCGTTGGTTATTGAAGCTGGAATTGGTGTATGGGAGCACAGAATTCAGGAGAGCTGTCGAATTGCAGTCAGGAGATCAGATAGTTCATGTCGTCGTCTAGTCTGGTGGACTGTAAGTGCTGAATCGTTCATAGTGGATTGACTGGCAAAGTGCCCCGAGTTTTTTCCAGTTGGGTTTTTCCGTAAACAATTCTCGTGTTCTTTACTGCTTTATGTTTCATTGTTTATTACATTCAAACTGCGGTAATTCAACATAGGATAAATTAGATTGTTTGATTAACCATCTAGAGATAATTAACTTATGACTTGTTGCATGTTAATTAATTTTTAATTCCGCATTAAATACCTATTCACCTCCCTCTAGGTATTGTTAGGGTCGAACTTGCGTTTTTCAAAAATCCTACATAATTCATCTCATTTGGAGCTTCATAATGCAGCAAACAGAAGGTGGAAGATGCCCGTGGAAGAAGCTTTCGGCTATAAAAGCAAAAACTGTAGAATCGAACTTGCTCTTGATGAGCGAGTTGCTTCTCACGACATGTCGAGCATAGTGGCTGGTCAGAATGAATAGATGAATTATGGGAATACTCTTGTCCAATTCCCCTTGGAAATACGTACAAACAGTGCGATGTGAAGAATAATGCTTCGAAATTAATACCTTTGCATACTTCCCTGCTATCTATTAACAGTTGGGAATTTTTTAAAACAGCATAGATCTACAAGTTTTGACTATTCAACCATGTTAGAATTTGGTGAGCTCCATCTTTGCTTCATGCAATGTGTAAACACAACAAAATGGTGGGAATTTGGTGATAAAATAAGGTAGTCTGCTATGTGTACTCACTCTTCCCTCCATGTCTTTTCCACTATGCCTGAAGAAAGCCTGAGAGCACTCCTGACGAGAATCTCAATGGACTACTTATACCATGCATATACCCTAAAATCCAGAGGAACGGTATGTAAATGCGGAATTGTGCTTTGCCAGAATGAATAGATGAATTATACAACTTCAATCTTGATTTTGATGGAAATCGATTTTCAGGGGAGAAGAAATCGATTCATAGTTAGGGCTCAATGTAAAGAAATGGGAAATTGAATTTGATTTGGGTAGGAAAAAAAAAAGAATGTTTCTTGCATATTTGAAGGGAGAAATGTAATTTTATTTAATTGTTTTTTTTTCAGGTGGCAATAATTAACGGAGTTTGTTGACACGTAGAATTTTCATCCTCCACACGTAACTTTTTGTCCACATAGACGGATGGAAAAAATCGGGTGATGGATGAGTAACTTTTTGTAAAAGAGAGTGAGCAGACAGTGACATTTAATTTTTGAGTGAGCAAGTAGTAACCATAGCTAAATGTTAATGATGAATGATTTAATTAACTCTGAGATTGAGAGTACACTTTGAATATATTGGACTTGATCACATAAAATTTAGTTTGTGTTATTGACCAGATAAATTTAATTTCATTTGACCATGGTATATAGGACCTTATTCTTGAGCACGTAATGGACTTCGATTACTAACTTGAAATTCTTCGCTATAGCAATGGGTGAGATCAAATTGCTGGTCAATATCTCTTTGTATTAGAACTAAAATGAAACAACGACGCACATATACCCGCAATATGAAATTTGTTACCTATTTAATAGACACAATTATGACCTCAGAGGTTTTTTAATTGACAGTTAAATCTAAGTTTAATAATTCGATATTGATTGTTGAATTAATAACATGATGTAATCATATGAAACTATCAAATAGAAAATGGAATTTGAGGACTTTTGTATTTAAAAAGGGTGTTTTTGTTATTTTAACTTTGTTTTGAATATTCGACATGGTCAACAACGGTAATACGTAAGAATGATAGGTCACATGATAAAACTATTTAGTATAAAACTTCGGTAATTTTAATAGACCGAGAGTATAATATCGTTCTTTTAGTATAATAGAACGGGATTAGTAAATTATCTCGATCGATCAAGGATTAATTGGATCGAGATTAATTTATTAAAACTTAGTATAATTGGGTTCGGTTAGGTCCCTTCGATGGCTTCAACATAAGAAGTGTAATCTTATAATTTATCATGGACTATAGATGAAGTGATAAGCAGCCATATGTATAGGACACGTGATTGTAACATATATGTATGCAGTCTGTATATGAAAGAGAATAATTTGATTTGAAATAAAAAAGGGGAAAGGCTCATTTTCTATTTATGTAATATTTCCGTATCCAAATCATATTGCATGCTATATAGAACACATATGTCAAGGTTTAGTTGCATGATTTCGTTATTGTGTGACTATGGACGAAATCCCTATAGTATTTTTGAGTTTTTGAAGAACGCTAGAGAAAATCGTAAGGTTTGAAAGCGGTATCAAGAAGAACAACGAAAAAGATTTTTTATAAAGCATGCTACACAAGTAATTCCTAAAGGCTAAAACACATATTTATTTTTATTTAAAAGAAAATATTATATTCTTATTAAATACATAAAATAATTAAATTTTACACTTGGGATGTTTGATATCACAATAAATTAACTTTTTTGATGTTAATTTTCTGTACCCCAACAATTCGTATCAAATCCTAGATTTTAATATTGGGTTAAATCTACCAATGATCACACAACTTTATTTCACCATAATCAGGTCACTCAATTTTATACTTAGTGTTACAATGATTACTCGATTTGATTTTATTTCACCATAGTTACTCAATTCCGTATAACGTTTCACCATGACCATTCAATTTCATATAATATTTCACCTTGTTCAACCAATTTCTTTTCACCATTTTCACTAATTTTAAAAGGGGTAAAACGGTAACTTTGTATTATATATATAAAATAATAATAATAATAATAATAATAATAATAATAATAATAATAATAATAATAATGATAATAATAAGTTGAAAAAAAATAAAGGGTTTTTTTAATTTTAAAATAATTTTTTATTTTATTTTATATTTTAAGGAATTTTTTTAAAATAAGTTTTTATTTTATTTTATTTTTCTAAGTAACTTTTTTTAAATGAGTTTTTATTTTATTTTTTTAAGTAACATTTTTTAAAAATTAAGTTTTTATTTTAATTTATTATATATGTATATATATATAATGCAAAGTTGCCGTTTTACTCGTTTTAAAATTAGTGAAAATGGTGAAAAGAAGTTGGGTGGCCATGGTGAAACGTTATATGAAATTGGATGGTCATGGTGAAATAAAATCAAATTGGGTGGTCATGGTAACACTACATATAAAGTTGGGTAGTCATGGTAAAACAAAATCAAATTAGATGGTCATGGTGACACTACGTATAAAATTGATTGGCAATTCGTGAATTTAACCCTTTTAATATTACGTTATGTATTAAGAATTAAATAATTTTGCCACTCGGGGCACATCCCAACTGGCAAAGGACGGGGCTCTTAGTTGCTGGCATATCAGAGGTCGTGAGTTCGATTCGTGGGGTTCTTGGAAGGTATGATTTATCTTGGAAGGCATGAGTTCTCTTAGAAGGCAATGTGCAATATATATTGACTCGCTCGACACTTTTACAGATCAGTGGGAAGACTCTTGGACTCTGGCCATTTTGGGGCACATCCTGTGGTTTACCTGGTCTGCGTCTTGAGGGGCCAAAGCATAGACCCTAGGATTAGTCACCGAAGGCGGACACCTACGTATAAAAAAAAGAATTAAATAAATTTGTTGGTTTTGCATATGTTAGTAAGCACACTAAAAAGAGTTTTTTTTTTTTTTTTTTTTTTTTTTTTTGAAAATTTATTTTGGAATAATGATTTTTTAGAGAATGTGGGGCTAAAAAGTAGAGAAAAATTTTGAATTTACGTGCAAAGTATTTTACTGTGAGAATGTGTGATTGAAAATGTATTTAAAAAAAAAGTTTTTGAAAAGTGGTAGACAAACATGTCTTAAATGTCGATTTTAGAATTATGTGATTTATTTTGTTATTGGGTAGAACTTTTGGTTTTTCAACAATTTATGGCCTTATTTATTGGTAGTGAATATGTATTTTTTATGTAGATTCGTAAAAAATGAGGTGGAACCTTTGATTTCAGTTCTTTTTTGGAATAGTATTATTATTTATTTTGCAATTATTGTTATTGCAAATTTGTAATGGAGGACAAATCTTCATCGTCTTTACAAACTGTATGTAACGCCACGAAATCTATGTCCCGAAGGTTACTCAAGTAATTCATTTAGCCATTATAAAGTTTGATTGACACATTGTGATAAAGAAATTGCAGAATAAAATAAGTTATTTTGTTATCTCATAATATATCGAATAAATTCAATCCATTAATGAAATTTAAATCATCGATTTTGAAAATAAAATTTTGATTGCAAAATAATTTTAAACTAAATGCTAAATATTGAAAGAAAATAAAATTCTTGATCCAACGACACGAACTCTGTCAGCAGTTTCAACCTCCAACTCCAATCAATCAAGCACCTAAAAACTATTTAAATATGGAATGAGTACACAAATACACCCAATATAGATTTCATATCAGTATTTTCATGATCTAATATAAAAGGCAGGTAAATTACGCACATAACATAATTTTTCTAGTGGGATAGGAACATGACCGTCTCATTCTCACTTAGGTTATACCCATTCTCAATCTCCACTTAGAGTATTTAGCCATATGATTGATTTTTGTGTAGATCTACATAATAATACCATGTGGTATTATCCACAATATCCTTCTTTATTTTGGATCACATAATATCACATAAAATACTTAACTTAAAACATTAAAAAGTGAAAACACAAACCACTTGACATTTAGAGAATTCATACCTAATTCGTCAAATTGCTTGCTTGTATACTTGGGTTACTAAGGACTGAATTTTTTTGCGAACGGATGTCGAATGCGCTAGAAAACTTTCTTCTCATTTCTTTTTTCTCCCTTTCTCACGTTCTTTTCTCTCTCTCTGTTCTTTTTTTTCTCCTCTCTTAATTTGTGTAAATTGAAATGAAACCGCGTATTTATAGGTATGATTTGATAAGGATAATTACATAATGAGAATATTAGTAGAACTCTTAATTCAAATTTGGATTGATCTTTCATGAACAAACTTATCTTGAAATTTGAATTAAAAATATAACCACACGATGATAAGATTCTAGTGTGGATATGTGCAAATTTCAAGTTTTACCTAAATAATCTTTATTAGATGATTCGATAATATTAAAATTAATTTCATGTAAAACTCATATATATCGAATTATTAGATATATTAACATAAGGTCTCTATAAAATGGTAAAATTGTTAGGTTACCCTAAAATCTTAAAACTTGCATTTATGCCTTATAATATTGTACTATTTTTTGGGGGTATTACACTGTAGGACTTAGGAATGCAATTTTAGATGAATTTCGACTCCAACCAATAAGGAGGAGGAGGAGCCGCGAATGTTGTCACCAGGTTCAATGTGAGTCTACATAACCTTCGAAAGTCATCATTGCGACTGAACAAGTGGTGGTGATACCACAAGCGTGTGGTTGATGTGGGTATCAATGCCATCACTCACATGAGAGGTGGAGTTGATGGGGCCCACAATGTCGTGACCTTACAATTTTGTTGGGTTTTTAATCAATTCTCATCTCTCATTGTTGGTGGCGTTAATATGGATCGACATGATGGTGTCTAGAGGTGTCAATCCGGGTGGTCCGGGCTGGGTTGGCTCGCCAACATATGAGCCCGGTAACGGTCCACGTGAAAAAAAGCCCGCCTGCTACGAGTTACGGGTCGGCCCATAATTTTGGACTACAACCCACGCCCGCTCGCTGACCCATCTGGGTCGAGCCCATACGGGTCACGGTTTGTTTCGGTTTGACCCGTATAATTGTATAAATAAAATTATAAAAATATAGAATTTTTCATATTTATAGCAAATTTTTTTTTTTAAAATGTAAACTAAGAATTGAACAAAATGATAAATTCAAATTTATACCAAGAAATGTTTATATAGAATTCAAATTTAATATTACATGAATTATTTATAACTTTGAAAAGTTAAATTTATTTTAAACAAATAACAACTAAATTCATTTCTAATTACTATTATCAAATATTTATAGTATAAGTACATCACAATTATGTTGGTACTTACTTTTTCTATAATTTATAGTTTAAGTACATCTCAATTAGGTTGGCACTTACTTAACTATAATATTTATTTTTTAATTTTTTTTCACGGGTCACGGTTAACCGCGACCTGTGAAGGTGTAACCCACGAAGCCCGCGGGTCACACCTCCTTGACCCGTGAACCGCCTGCTCGGGTCACAGGTCGGCCCGCGGTCCCGGGTCGATCTGGACCGATTTTCACGGGTCTGGTCGGCCCATCCGTCTTGACACCTCTAATGGTGTCCCAGTTTTGGACCAAGTAACACGCTTTTTCAGCCATGTTGCTAGTCTCTGAAAATGTAGGCTGAAACCATCAACCGAGCTATTACTATTTGGGTTGATTTTTTCTTGAGAGTTGAAGGCAACTGTTTTGGGCCATTGCAATTAGGCCAACTCTTGAGAAACTGGACTGAGACTTCGATCTCTGCACACTATGCTTAGTTAATTTGGGCGAAGATTAGATGCTTGTAGCAATGCAAATTTAGGCTGTACAAAACAAATTGAAGAATTGGGCCAAATTGTGGTCCAATTGGGTCTTTAATTAATTAGTAGAGAAAATTACACTAAACCAGGTGTTTAGTTTCATGTTTTTGAAAGACAGTAGCTGAAAAATCATTTTGTGCACAAAGTTATTTTCATATCACTTGCATAAAATATTTTTGATCAAAAGTAAGATTTGGTTTTTCAAACTAATACTTGCATTTAATGATTTTAGCAAAAAATTATGGCTATGAACATAATTTCTCGGCTCCTAGAACTCTTCAACCAAATGGTGTAGTGAAAGGATGAGTCGCACATTGCAAGAAATGACTAAAATCACGCTAAATAAAAATAGCATGACAAGATATTTTTGGGCCAAAGCTGTTGACACTACATGCTATATTGTTTATAGAGTTTTAGTTAGCCGAAAGTAAACTAAAATCCCCTATGAGTTTTGGAAAAATAGAATTCCAAATATCTGCTATTTTAAAGTCTTTGGTTGCAAATGCTTCATTTTAAATACAAAAGTAAATTTTGAAAAAATTCAATTCATAATCCAATATTGGAATCCTTCTAGATTTTTCATCGACTATCAAAGCTTATAGAGTCTTTTACAAAAGAACTCTAGTCGTTGAAGAATTCATGCATATATTGATGAAACTAATACTATTGATCAAGAGAAATATATTGATAATGTTATAGGTTTGGAGATTCCTTTTGAGCAAATTAAATTCTAAATCAAAATAAGGAAGATCCTAAAGATGTTGAAGATCCACGTAATGAAGAAGTAAATGTGCAACAAGATGAAGAAGAATCTTCCAAAGAACAAAGTGGTTAATCTCTACCTAAGGAATGAAGCCAAACAAAATACATCATGGAAATGCTCAATAAGTTTGAAATAAAAGAGTTGAAATCAATGAACACTCCAATGAGCTCATCATTCAACTAGATGACCAAAGTACTTCCATAGACATAATAAAATATCGAGATATGATCAGATCTTTCCTTTATCGCAAGTAAACTCGATATTATGTTTAGTGTGTGATTATGCGCTATATTTCAATCCAATACTCGAGAATCACACTTCAGTGCCAGAAAAGGAATTTTAGATATCTTAATGACATTAAGACATTACGTCCATGGTATTCTAAAAGTACCCAAAAGTGGGATATTGCATTAGAATTTGTGAATAAGAAAATCAATTGGCCGATATTCTCATTAAACCTCTAACATTTGATAGATTTTCATATATTCTAAGAGGTTTAGAAATTATTGATGAATTTGAAGTATATGGTTAAATTAAAATCATACTAAATGTTCTCGCACGATTCTATGTGCACAATTGATTGAAATTTATTCAAATGATTTTACTTTTGTCATTTCATCATTCGTGCCTTGATTATTATTTTACTATATAAGTTATGATTATCCTCTTATTTAGACTTGCATATATTGGGCATCTTGTGCTTAATTGAGGGGGAATATATTACCATTTTTATGGTTGATTTAAAGTTTTGATCTTATATGCCATACTATTCCTCTCATATGCGCTATCTTAAAAGGGAAAATTATGGTTTGATCTTAAATACAATCTCTTTTTACTTATGTCAAAATGGGGAAATGGAGTGAGATGATTATGCATGTTTTGATTTGAAAATATATTATGCTTAGAGTATATGAAAAATGGGGAAAGAGGGAAAATATATATATATATATATATATATTCCTTTATCAATATGATATCAATTGTTCAATCTTATTTTGTAAACCATCTTGTTTGTCATAATCAAAAAGAGATAAATTGTTGACATGTTGTTGATTTTATCCTTAATGTTTTGATTATAACAAACAAGATTAATATTATTTCTAACAATTGATTTTGAGTAATGATAGTTCAATGTTAAAATCAATCGAGTATTGTAAAAATCAACACATTATAAATCAGGTTCATGAAGAAGATCAAGATCGAATCAAGCATTAAAGTCAAATGTCAAGAAAGATCAAGATTAAGATCAAAAGTTTAAGAGCCAAACATGGAGAAACTTCGAGAAAGATCAAAGATTAGGCTTTCGAGATCATATGTAAAGGTACAATACTTTGATCTTTATTAATGAATGACAATAGCTTAAAAATCATTTTGTGCACAAAATTATTTTCATATCACTTGCATAAAATATTTTTGATCAAAAGTAAGATTTGATTTTTCAAACTGATACTTGAACTTAGATCACATCTAAAAAAAAAAATCAACGGTCAACCGGACCATCTAGTTGGACAGAAAAACTTTCTGTCAATCCGGACGTTCGGATGGTCGTCCGGTTGGGCAGAAATTTTGGACGTTTTGACTGCTATAAATACCAATTCACTTGCCATTCATTTTAACATTTAAGAGCATTCAAATGAGATACTTTTGAGCAAAATTATATTGATTTCTCATCTCATTTATTATTTTCAAAGTATTTAGCTTTGAAAAACTTTTGATCAATTAACTTTTGAAAATCTACTCATCAAAGTTTTTCTTTTGAAAAATATTCTTTGAACTTATATTCATTTGTTCATAGCAAAAACTTTGATTGTTGAATAAAATTTATAAACATCATATTCATCAACGTTTCTCATTTCTCTCTTAACACTTAATTTATTACAATCATCCATTAAAAGAGAGATATTTGTTGAGAAGATTTTTGAATTTACATTGTATTTATCTCTTCATCTTCTCATTGAAACACTTTGATTGATTGAATCTAATTTTTTATTATCATATTCATCAAAGTTTCCATCTAACACTTGAGCTATCATTCATTACTATTCATTGAAGTATTAGCCTCTTTTAGTACTTAATTTGTTTGTATTATTTATCAAGAGAGGAATTTCATTGTAAAATCACTTTGATAAAGTGTGGGTCATGTTGAAATCCCTTAAAGATCAACATTATATAAGGATTGGTGCTCCTTGTTGTAAGTCATCGTGTAGGTCATATTGGGGTCCCATAAAGCTCAATAGTGTTGGTCGTGTTGATGTCCCATAAATGTCAACATTTTATATTTTTTGTAAGTCACCAGAAGCGTTGTAAAGGGTTGGATTGTACCATAAGTCAATCAACATAGTGAAAAAGGCCTTGCTCGTGCCGGATAGCTTGGTAACGGAGGACGTAGATTTGCTTTGGATCGAACCTCCATAATTATATCGTTTGTATCATCTATCCCTTTTACTTATCGCTTTTATATTTGTGTAAATTACGTTGTTCCACTTACTTGATTATTTGTATTTAGTTGTCTTTGTTTATTTGCACTTATTATTTGATTGATCCACTTGCTTGAATTTGCTTACGATTATTAATCTATGAACATGTTTTTAACTTACGTGATTCTAGTTAATTATTCAAAAAAGTTTTATAAATCAATTCATCCCTTCTTGGTTAGTTATTCTTGGACTTTCAACTAGGAGTGCCGCCATCCAACTTCATACTTATGCCCCGTTCGATAGAGATTAAAATCCAATTAAAATTGAAAATATAGCCGTTATTAGGTCCCACCAATCTAATAAAAGTCAATAATAACGACTGATTTTTCAATTTTAATCTCTAGCGAACGGCCCTTAGTGTCATCATGATCATCCAATTTGATTGTATTTCACCATAGTCGTTCAATTTCATATAACGTTTCACCACGATTACCCAATTTCATATAACTGGACTGAAGACTTGGATCTCTGAACACTAGGCTTAGTTAATTTGGGCAAAGATTAGATGCTTGTAGCAATGCAAATTTAGGCTGTACAGAAACAAATTGAAGAATTGGGCCGAATTGTGGTCCAATTGGATCTTTAATTAGTTTGTAATTTGTGTTTGGATTATAAATTTGTTCTAATTAATTTAGATATTGAGAAAATTACCCTAAATCCTACATTTTAAGTTTCAAATTCGGAAATCAGGTTTTTCACATTAAAAAATAAGATAAAATTATTTTATTTTCAATAATCGAATAATAAAATTTATTAAATAATTTATATATTATTTTTACATCTAATCTCTCTCTAAACTATCACTTTCGCTCTCTACTCTATCATTATCGAATAATACTAATTATACATAAGAAGTTATATAATGATTTATAGATGAGTTGTCAAAAGAGAGTGGAGAAATGATTTTTTGTTTTGTTTTGTTTTTTTTTTTTTTTGAAGAATTTTGATCAAATTATATCTCATCGTATCATGTGTATGTAAACCACTATGTAAATATAGCACAATCGATTTTTATCACCGATCTCTCTAATCTTTCTCTCTATCTATTTACACCCAAATATGTCCATCGGCCACTACTAAACTCAGTCATCATCATAAAAAACCAAACTTCAACTACACAGATCTATATGGTTCTTTCTCTCTATTTTACCAGTAATCTACTGCATCAAGTAATGTCTTCAAATGCTGGATAATTAGAAAATGAAGCTCTAATACCCGAACAAGCACCGCAATCCATTGATCCAGATCCTGATTCAACCGATCAAATCCATCATATTGACGTACAATCACCCAATGCAGTAGAAGATTCCAAAATCGATGACGTAATTGAATCCGACAAAGTACACTCAGCCCATGCAAAGCCATCAAATTTTAGATCGAAAAAAATCTCAGGTGTAATAAAAGAATTTGAGGAGAAGAAGATGAAAACAAATGATGTGTGAGAGTGAATTGAAGTTGAAATAAGACCAAGGGAATGTGTTGGAGGTGAGGTGGACGTGGTGGTTGTGGTGGTGATGATTGTTATGAATTTGAGGTGAAAGTGATAGTGGTGGTGATAGGTGGTGGATTTGAAGCGTCAAGTGTTGCAAAGTGGGATGGGATGGAATGGGATGGGTGGGGTGGGGGAAATGAAAAGTAATTTGTAATAATTTAATTTGGTATTTGTGATCGATAAATAAATTGTGGTATATTAAAATGTGTGATTTGAAATTAAATTTATAATTGAGACCTACAATTTTTGCATTTGTAATTTGACCGCGTGTAATTTATGACTAGTACGTGATTGTGACCATAAATTATATATTATTGTGACTTTGACATGATTAATTAATTAACGGTCACAAAATTTAATGAGGAGGTCACAAACGTAAATGATTGATTTTTGAAAAAATTCCACAAGTTTCTTAAATTTGAAAGTTTACTTTAAAACTATAGCAATTATGTTACTTTTTCCTTAATTATTTCTTTAATCGAATTTTGAATGATTGTCATTTATATAAAATGCCCTGTAGATGGCATATAGACTGCTCTATGTACTATACTGTCATGCATGGTAGATAATGTTTATTTTCTTTTCTAAATTATTTAATCGAAAGTGATAAATATTATTTTTAGCAATTGGGCAACTTTAATTAAATTGGTTGGAAATGGTAAATTGGTAAAATCCAGCCGATACAAAAATATTAAGTGAGTGAGACAACTACTTTAGAGAAAATTACACAGGAGCCGGCATTTGAAGTTTACTTTTCATAAATTAGGTACAAACTTTAATTAATCATAAATCAGGTAATAATTATATATTTTAATATTAATATTAATATTGCAATTAATCAAATTCACCCAATTCCTCCCAAACCCTAATCATTTTTCCAAATCTTCTCTCAATATCCTCTCCCTTCTCTCAACCCGTCTCCTCATTCTCTCTCAACGGTAATGGCGCAGCCCTGTGCACCGACGCCACCACCGTCGTAGACCACCGCTCATCGTCAGCAACCCATCGTCGAACTCACGGCAATGATCAAGTCAGAAGCGCAGCAGCTCGAGCACCTGTCGCCGATGCTACTGTAATGAAGAGGCGGTGCTGTTGTAATGAAGAGGCGAAGCAGATCCACCGTCTACCCATTTAGGCGAGTTGCTATAATAAAGAGGAGAAGTAGATCCACCCACTCCGTCAGGCTGACGTCGTCGTGGTGCTGCTGTAATGAAGAGGCGAAGCAGCAGCATCTCTGTGGGTTCACCATAGCTCCAGTCTACATCTGGTGCTGATATTTGTCTTATGAAAAAATCAACACGGTATACTCCAGGCATTGAACCTAAAGCCTTGGCCAATTCAACAACATGTTTCTCCTGAATGAAAAATAATAAGAAGTCATCTTGTCTGCAAAAATAGGTGGGTGGGTTTGAATGGTGTTTTGTGCGTAGCGGTTTTGGTGAGGTTGTGGGATGGTGCATTTTTGGGTGTGTTTGGTTGGGATTTTTAGCTGTGGATGTGGTCGTGGCCTGGTGACTGTGATGGTTTCTGGCGGTGGTCGTATAGGTGGGTGGAGACATTGGTTATGTTGGTGAGGTTGTGGGTTTCCAACTTTTGCTCCTATGGTATTAGTTTTTTGTCCATATGGGTTCATTCATTTGCCTTCTACTTCGACCGACCATATTCTGTTCTCTTCATCCTCAAATAATTTAGGTCTCTCTCCTATTTCAATTCAAATTGTTCCCTTTAAAAGCAAGAGCATCCTGTGTTTGTTGAGAATCTTACGGCAATCTAACTTGTAGGTAGTCTACAATATGCATGATATATCCGACACTTGTTTTGGTGAGTGTGTCTGAAACAGTTTAAAAAATCTCTCCATTTATTTCTCGATAAATAAGGGACTGTATTTTGTGTCCTTCTTTCGATTCAATTATATAAATTGAACGAACCGAGCTTGATGTCTGTGCATCCATTTCTCACAGTTTTTCCCCAATCTTTGATACCATATAATAGCTTCGTTGTTGGCTCCAATGTCTATATTTGTTCATGTGAATCCTTATTTTTCAAATACAACACTTCCATTTGCTGACTACTACTTCCCATTGAAGTCAGGAAGCTGTTGCTGCAACTGTTTGATGGCATCCCTAACAATTCCTTCAACAAGTCTTTAATTAAAATGTGACGATAATTTATGACTAAAAAATAATCCGCGACCAACAAATTTGAAAACGGGTGACCAATAGATAAAATGTGACATAATTTTTTGACATGTGACCAACGAAATAAACCGTGATCTATAAAAAAATTTATTTGTGACCAACTTATTCTATTGGCAACGATAATTTTGATTAGTTGAAGGTGGCAATGGTTGTGCATTGGAGGCATGGTGGTGATGACTGGTGGGGGGTGTGGTGCTTTTCGTAGTGTAAGCGAATTTGTTTGTGGTGGCCATTTGTGACCAAATATGTGTGTACTGTGACTGGTTGTGACCAATATTGTGCTAATTGTGACCGATTGTGACCTGATCATATTCAAGTCAAATTCGGTCACAATTAACACAAAATTGGTCACAGACAGTCACACTAAACACAAATTTGGTCACAATTAGTCACATTGAATACACACTCGGTCACAATTAGTCACTGATGACACATTCTTAATTGAGAAAGTTTTTTATTTGTTCATTCAAAATATAAGTTTGACATAGATTGAAATAAATTTGTGGTGATCATTTGTGACCCAATATGTGTGTACAGAATGTGACTGTTTGTGGCCGATTGTAACCGTTTGTGATCGATTTTGACTTGTTAATTGTGACTCGTTGTAATCAATTGTGACTTGAAATTTTGGGAATTTTTTGAAAGTTGGGAATGAGTGGATGGGGTGGGTAGGTTGATCGGAGCATGCAGTGGATCCATGAGAGTGGAGGTGTAATTTTCAATTTTCAATTTTTGGAAATCTTTAATTCGTCGGAGTGTTCGCCGGAAAGTCGTCGGAAGTTCACCGGAAAGTTGTCGAAAGTTCGCCGGAGACGTCGCCGGAGCGGTTGCTGAATTTTGTGTTAATTGTGAAAGTTTTTTATTCGTTTATTCAAAATATAAGTTTGAGATATAGATTGAAATAAATTTCTAACAATCCATATTAGAAATTATAAACTTGATTATTATTATAACACAATTAATAAGCCAATTGATCTCAAATTCTGTGTTAATTGTGACAAATTATGTTTTAAATTGTGATCGATTGTGACTAATTTTGTGTTAATTGTGACCGTTTGTGACTAGTTGTTAACGAAGACACTGTCTATGTCTCTGTGCCGCACGGAGACACAGGCTGTCTCCATACTTAATTGTGATTGATTGTGACTGGTTGTGACCAATTCTGTGTTAATTGTGACCTGTTGTGACTAGTTGCGACAAATTTTGGGTTGGGGGTGTGGTTTCCTGTTTTTTATATTTGGAAATTTTTTGGAATGTAAGGTGAGGTGGGTCCGGGTGGGTGTGAATTTTATATTTGAATTTAAAAAAAAAATTGTGTGGGTGGGGGTGGGGGTGGGGGTGGGGTGGGGTGGGTCCGGGTGAGTGTGAATTTCAGATTTGAATTTTTGAAAAAAAAAAATTGTGGGTGGGGTGGGGTGGGTGGGGTAAGGCGGGTGGGTGGGTGGGTCAGGGTGGGTGTGAATTTCATATTTGAATTCCTGAAAAAAAAAATTGTGAGTGGGGTGGGGTATGGATAATTAATTATATATTTAATTGGAATTAACACATGAATTTTGAAATAACTTAACAATTTTGTTAGTTTTGAAATGTAATTTTAATATATAGATTTATGTATTCTTTCCACTACTTTATTATTATTTTATTTTATTTTTAACACGAATCTACGGCTCACCTGTTAGCCCATTAGTAAGAATGTGTATGCCTTATGCTAAGTATATTTTAATGGCTTCCCTATGGAAGAGTCGCACTATTTCGGTTGGCCCAATTAGGTGATAAATTTTCAAGCACGAATTAATCGAGATTGTCTTATATGTTAATTTGGAACTAAAAAAAATCATCAATGTACACTTAAATCAAAGACATCATGAGAAATTCCTCTAGAATATTGAAATGATATTATTAATAGCCAAATTCAAGCGATACTAAATTAATATTGTATGAGATGCTAAGATACATGGAACTTTGTGGGAGTGTTCCAAGCTAGTCATAAATCACATTATCTTCTTTTGTGAAAATATATGTTTAAGATTTTACGGTTTTGGTAATCATAATATTATAGCGCTCGTTTGGCCCCATTATTTCAAATTATAATGAGAGGTGTTCACGAAAATATGTTCGCTTTGTAAATCACCGCAAATGTACGTTTTGTTAACAAGTAGTAAAATGAAATTTTGAGATCAAGTATCGTTCCCACATGGATTTATTAGTTCTAATTCTAATTATCTTGACCTTAACCGAAACAAATAAAAGAAAGTGTTTGTGTCGATGAAATTATAAGTGAACTATTGATAAATATGCAAGTATGAATGAATTAATTAACTAAATGCAAATTGGTTATGAATATGATTTGAGGTGTTTTCTAAAATGTGACGAATGTAGTAGGATCACGAATTCTTAAGTATTAATCTCTTTAACCCTAGATTTACACATTGACACACAATTGCAATATTGACAAATCAATGTTCCTAAATTATTCAACAATCTCTCTCGAGCAATGTCAAACCTATTCTCATATATAACCCAACTATATTTCTATGATGGATGCGAATATACAAGAATGCATGAGTTTTTATGAGCACTTAAAGATTTACATAAGACATGGCGGTATATTTCTATCCTCTATCGGACCCTATAATAATTTATATATGTCGAATTTATTTTCCTTCTCTCGAATGCATTAAGTAAATCATCGAACTCACATAATTATCGTACACTATAATCATGGAGAAAATAAGATCATATAAATCATTTAAATATTGCAAAACATGTTTTTGATGTCAAGAATGTAAAATTTAGAATTAAAAATCATAATACAAAGTTCATCATTCCCTAACACAAATTAATCTAGCCTAGCATGGTGGAGAGAAGAAAATCAGAAAAATAGATGAAGAACGACATCATCTCGATTGATCTTCGATTGAATCTTTGTGTTCTTGGAGTTGTTCTTCACGTTCTTGCTCTTTTTCTCTATGAAAATTTTGATAAAAACTCTCTCCCCCACTTTTGGACGATCATAAGGTTTTAAAAGACGCCCCAAGATTCGTTTCCATAAGAATTCTATTGAAATAAGGAAACCAGAAAATTTTGCGTTGGATTGGCTTGGGCGGGTGCCCAGTATAAAATAGGGCGGCCGCCCAGGCTAAAGATATTGGTTCTGTTGATGATGTTGACGGCGGGGCGGCCGCCCAACCAATATAACTGGGCAGCTTTCGCGAACTTTCTTTTCAGCCATTTTCTTCATTCTTTCTTTCATCTGGTCCTCCACATCAAATTACTTCAATTTAGTGCTTCAATTTTTACCCAAATGCATATTAGTCCCCAAGCTTCCATCAATTGACCGATTTATCATTCTTTTTCTTTTTTCTAATTGCTTAGAAAAGGCCCAAAACTGAAATAAGATAAAAATAACCTAAATTAAGTAATATGCAATAATAAAACGACACAAAAACTTAGCAATATGACACCGAATAAGTGCACAAAAATGCATTTATCAAGAGGAATAATAATTTTTTGGAGAATGTTTTATTAAAAAAGAAGGATTTTTTTTTGAGTTTATGTGCAATATTATTTTATTGGAAAATGTATAATATGAGGAGAGAAAAAAATAAATTATAATTTAATGAGAAATAATAAAAACGAAGAGCGACTAATTAGATTAGTACCCTGAAACAAGATAAAAACTCCCACGATCGTATTTAATACATTAATAAATTCCCAAATTGATCAAACTAAGTCATTTCTCCACTGTCTCTAACTCTTCCTGTAATTTTTTTTTGGTCTCCGTTGACTATAAGCCTCATTCTCATTCTTAAAGCTTGTTTGGTAGAGCTCAAAATTCAATTAAAATTGAAAATATGACCGTTATTAGGTCACACCCGTCTAATCCAAATCAACATTAATGGCTAATTTTTCAATTTTAATTTCTACTGAACACAACCCTTAATCTTTGCTTGCACCAACGACGTTCGTTCTCGGCATCAAACTCTTCTTCTATTTTCATTGCCCTAGACAATATCTAAGAATGTTAGAGAGGCAATTGCATGTACTGAAGTCGTAATCGTTGTTATCTGGTCTTAGATAATGCTGGGATTATCGTGAACCCCAAGGCCGAGATGAAAGGTAATATTCAATTTTTAACAATAGACAGGAAATTGCTGTGTTTCTTTCTTCGAAAGGCATGCTCTCCATTTGAAATTTGGGTTTGTCTATGTTTCTTGTCATTCATTTGGTCACCTCTGTGTTCGTAGGTTCTGCCATAACTGGTCCAAATGAGTGTGCTGATCTTTCGCCTAGGATTGCCAGTGTTGCCAATGCCATTGTTTAGAAGAAATTTGGAGTGGTGAGGAATTTTTGTTTTTCGAGTTCTATTGAAGTCTTTAAGGTATGATGTTAGAAATTTACACGACACCTATACTAAACAAGTTCCTATTTTGTGAGAAGTCAGATTCTTTACACATTTTCTGATTGCTATGGATGTTTTTTAGTTCTATTAATATGGATTATTGCCTATATGATTGTAGCAAAGGTGTGCCATTAATGTGTTTATTGTAGATGTGTCGGCTCTTGGGCTATTCCAGTTGACTCTCCATAGTGGTACATGCAATTCACTTGGGAGTATGCTGAATTTGTGTAGTTTATGTGGGTATCATCATGAGAAGACATTTTAATTGGATTGCCTACTAGTGGTGGTGTAAAATTTTCAGAAAAATGCTATGGGTACGTAATTGTACCCATATGGACACCCAGCGCCCACCTATGGGTGGGGCGCCTGACATAGTACAACCCAAATTTTCAATTGATCACCGACTTTCGTTCGTGGTTTATTACTTTTGACATGCCTTATAAGATTTCGTATGCATTTTTATTATATATGGTTGATCATCAAAGTTTTTCTTCATTGGCAAATCATTCTCATAGTTATCTCTCAAAACTTTGTTTTTGACATTCTAAGATGAATAGATCCACTTGAAGAATTTGATGTGGAGAAGTATCAAATTACTATTTACTTCAAGATGAGTTGATACAAATGTTAGCATAAGAAAACTAAAATTCAAAGATTTTTTTTTTTCACAGTACTGAACCGTAGAAGTGACAGAAAATTTTGAAATTGTAGAGAGTTCACTGTAGAGGAGAATCTAGTCGTGTTTATTTATGTATTTCAGGTTCTACATCCAATCTTATTATCTAGCTTCTTATCATTCAAATTTTTTGTCTGCAACTTGGCTGTTGCCCAACTTGCTAAATTTTGAAAATTCTAATTTCTCAACTTTTTATCTAGGGTGTGATGATAGACGCCTGCATAAGTTTTTACTTGATATTAATTTTTACAATCAGATTGAAATGTCTGGCAGCAAGAAGAAAATTGAGCATAATTTGCAAGCTGAAGCAAAACTAGAACAAACTAAGCCCATGTTTGATGCCCATTAAAAAGTTTTTTTTTTCTTTTTTTTTGTGGGGGGGCGAGGAATGAGTTTTCGAATAGTGATTTTTTTGAAGAATGTGTGGTTAAAGGTAAGGTAAAGTTTTGGGTTTACGTGCAAAATATTTTATTGTGAGAATGTGTGGTTGAAAATGAGTTTTAGAAAAAAAGAGTTTGGAGAATGGTAGACAAACATGGGCTAAAGTCTTAATTCCCAATAGAGCTAAAGCATATTTTTCCGTTTGCTTGATGATCCCTATGCAATTTTTTTTTATCGATAAATGTAAATTCTATTGATTAAAATTCACGTACAAGTACACCGAGCATATTTAGGCAAAACAAAGATCAAAAGATGTACAAACGACAAAGATATATCAACCCAACACTAGAGACTTAAAATAAACCAAGACATTAGGATTAAAAAAAATGACTTTGTATACATGTGTTTTAATCCATCAATACATGGTTTAAGATCCTAAAAAATATTCTATTTCACGCCATCCAAATTTGGTAGACCGTGCAAACAAGTGCAATTTTCTTAGTTTCAGATTGCCATGATGTGTATCAAGCTTCTTTCTTCATCCACTTTAATGTGCTGAGTATTGTTGCCATTGATCTCCTCATTCCCAACCAACCTTTGATCTGTCCCCAGATGCTAGAAGTCCAAACACACTGAAAGACAACTGCCGACCTGTTTCAAGGTGTGAGGCACAAAAAACACACGTCTTGTCGATGTTTAGATGCGTCAATTTATCCTTCATAAGAAACTACAACATGAAGGAGTGTTTTGGAGTGATATATGGCCTCCAAATCTCCCTCGTCCAAGCCTTTTTCTCCCCTTTCAGCCTGAGAAACTGATATGCACTCCCAATACAAAATCGGCCCGAAGCTGTCCAGCTGGACAGCCTATCAACAGCAGCACATTTAGCGATTTTCTGCCCTTTAAGCCGATTATGATTGTCCAACAGCTTCTTGATCAAGGGAGAGTTCTCTTTCCTTGCCATATACCCTCAAATACTAGCCCCACGGAGCTAAATTTGATTAATCCGTTTAATCCATAGCTTGTCTTTCTTACTATGGATATTCCAAAGAGATTTTGAGAGTAATGTTGAAATCCAGCATTTTATGTCTCTAAATCCGAGCCCACCCTCATCTTTTGGCAAGCAAACTTTACTCCAAGCTACCAACAATTTATTAGTACCCCAAAAGAAGTTGCGGCATAAGCTAGTGATCTTTGAAGCAACCGTGGCTGGGATTGGAAAGATGGAATGCCAAAAACATTCCACTCCTCGGAGAACGGCTCTAATAAGTTCCGCTCTACCCGCATATGACAAAGATGCCTTAGACCATGCACAAATATAAGATGTGATTTTGTTGAGAAATGAGTTATAATAGCTGACTTTTAACTTCCCCGTGGCAAGTGGGATTCCCAAGTCGGAAAGTCATGGAACCTTTGGACATATTAGTCAATTTATAGATCTCCTCAAGGACTTGCCCATGAACTCCTACTGCCAAATCCATTAAGTACATCCTTGAGAAAGTTCTAATTGACCGAATCAAACGCCTTCTTAAGATCAATTTTGAGAAGGCATTTAGGAGCAACCCTCTTACGATTGTATTGTCTTAAAAGCTCTTGAGCAAGATGGATATTTTACGTCATGCTCCTACCTTTCACAAATGCACCTTGAGCTTGATCCACAATGGACCCAAGGATAGGCGTCAACCGAGATGCAAGGACTTTTGTGATTACTTTATAGAACATATTACAACATGTGATTGACCGATAGTCTCCCATGGATGTAAAATGATTTGCCTTGGGAAACACAGCAATGACCGCATGATTCGTTTGCTTGAGAAGAGAACTAGATGCAAAAAATACTTCAATTTCCCCTATGAACTCATCACCAAAAATATCCCAAGAATTTTTGAAGAAACAATATGCGTATCCGTATGGCCTCGGCGACTCGTCATCACCAATATTAAATAAAGCATCTTTGATTTCTTGTCTCGAAACATCCCGGTCAAGTAGCTTAGCACTCTCCATAGATAACACGGGGTCCAAGACTCAAAGAATCAGCATCAATAGGCTTCATTAAGCTGGCTTTTCCTAGCAGTTCACTATAAAAGTTAATGAACTCATCCACCACCTCTTTTTGGGAAGTAGTATATGAACCATCCCTTTTAAGTACAGTTGCAATGTAATTCCTTTTAGTGTTTCTTTTAACAAACGAGTGAAAGAACTTGGTACACTTGTCACTATTCTTGAGATAGACACACTTAGCTTGTTGATAATATAAGCTCCTCTCCGTTCCACAAAGATTTGCAGGTTCTTTTCTCCAACGTGTCACATCACTTTGTAGTTGCATGTTGGTGGGATCATCTTGTATCTCAAATTGTGCCAATTTCAACATCCTAGTAGCATTTTCGGCCCTTGAGGAAATATGTGTGAAGTGCTTGTCATTGTGCTTCCTTAGGTCCCCTTTGAGCTTTTGTAATTTTCTACGAAGTATGAATTGCTTCGTGCCACGGATATCATGATTCCAACAATCACGTACTAAATCATGAAAGTTTTCATGTTTAGTCCACATATTGAAGAATCTAAATGGTTTACTCTTATTCCAATCTTGCTCAAGAAGTGAAACAATGCAAGGCAAGTGATCAGAAAGGCATCCCGACGGCAATAAATCAGCATGGCTATTAATTCCCGCTTGCACCCAAACATCATTCACCATGGCTTTATCAAGTTTACTCCAAACTGAATTATTAGTCCAAGTGTAGAAGCATGATAAGTGTAATTTTTACACTTATTCGGGACCTAAAATAACAACATTTGATAGTTCTTTTGATAAAATATATTCTAAATTTATGTATTTTATGTTTAATAGGTAAAACTCTATGGATGAAAAGAAATTGAAGAAAGGAAGCAAAATATGGCGAAAAATAGCAAAAATCTAAAGTACAAGGACCAACTTGCATTAGATGAAAGAATTGAAGACTTGGAGGCAAGCATTAAATTAATTGGGCATTGGAGCTAAATGGGCCTCAATTGAACTTTTATTGGATGAATTAAAATAGGGCTACTTGCAATTGAAGAGAATATATATATATATATATATACGGCAGAAAGTAGAGAAGTGGGTTGCTTATACACGCACGGAAACCTAGGCAAATATTTATATATGTGTGTGATCTAAATTCAGTGCATGGAAACTGAAACAGAGGCACAGACGGTGGCAAAGAATTAATTCCAGATTTGTTCACGTTTGGTCAATTTCTGTGATGTCGTTCCACTTTTACTTATTTAATTTCAATATAATGCTAGGCTAAATGTTTACATTGCTAAAGATATAGATGAACCCTTATTTTGAAACTTTTAATATTAATTAATTATTTTGACGATAATTTGTTTGAATGCGTGGATGTTTATTATGATTTAGTTTGCTTTTCAATTAATTGGCTACTAGTTGAATTGTTTGTAGACTTTAATATCATCGAGAGAGGTAATAAAATCATTAGCACATAGTAATAAACATTGTGAGGTTCGATAGAAGATAGAGATATACATCTATGTTTTGCATGATTCATAAAGATATTCTAGCTCGTTAATGCATTTATCATGTTCGTATTTTTCATTGAGAGATAGGAAAGTCACATGAGGGGAATAAATTTAATTGCTATCGAGAGAGTCTTTTAAATAAATTTGAAATTTCGACCAACTCGCATGATAACGAATTGTCAATTTAATTGTTACACTAAAAGTGGATTAACAAGGGGGATTCTAGATCTTAGCAATATATCTCATAAATTTGATAAACTCTTACTTTAATTTCTAGTACGTGATAAATTAGATATAGATTTATTACAAATTATTATTGCTATTCGATTAAGGCTACTATTAACTTTACTTCGATTAAACATGTAGTCCTCGTGTGTTCGACACTTTACACATTACTATATTACTTGATCACGACCCTATTCACTTGCGGGAAATCAAACAATCAAAGCACCCAATGGATCTCAAATACGTAAGTCCAACATTTAAGCAACAATTTTCAAAATCCCTCACTTCATATGGTGTAATATCCGCTCCACTGCATTTTTCATCAAATTTAACAACATTGTTAAAATCCCCCATAATCAACCAAGGTAAAGAACAATCCAATCCAAACTCCGTGAGGTTGTTCCATAATGGCCTGCAACTCACAATAGTAAGGAAGGCATATTCTGTCACGTTGGACAAACCTCTCCACATATATGGGTTAAACTTGAAACAACAATAATAAGCCTTATTTCTAATAAATTTGGCATCGGCTACATGATTGTCTTGTGAGAAACGAATTTGAAAAACTATTTGCATTGCAATGACTGTGACTTCTAGACAATCAAACTTTGTTAGAGGATGACAAACTCTCTGCAAAATATTTAGGACAAAACATTTACAAAATGTTAAGAGACTGAGATAATACCATATGGTACTTTTTGAAGAATTTATGGGATACTGAAAATGCTCTAGATAGTCTAGTGCATCTTTACTTTCCAATTTCACGAACTTCCTTGTGTTTTTTTGGTAACTATTATTTCCTGCTCTCATTGTTTTGCCATCTAATATTAGTGCCATAAAGATTGTCAGTTCACTAAATAGCTATTTAACTGGTAATTCTATTGATGCTTTCCAAATAATATTTTTATCATCCTTCAAAGAGTTTCCATAGCTATATTTGCTGACTTTATTTGTTCCGGGACTGTTTTATTTAAAATTGGTTAACAGTTGGGCTATTGAAGCACTCGATTAATAAGAGGGATGGAGTCAGTAATAATGACCTTTTGGAATGTTTTCTGGGTATTAGTTTAAGTGAATATGTCTTGAGTTCAGGAATATTATCGAAATTGGTGATGATTTTCATTTATTATTCTTGACTGCATTGTATGGCTTAATTTATATGAATTATTCTGTAATTGTTGCCTCAAATTGATGTTGTCAATTTCATTTTTAAATATTACAGCTGTACATTTGCATTTAGAGGAACCTCTATATCTATTGTATACCTCATCAGTCTCTCATCCCAATAGCAATAGGAAATGCAGGGACAACCATGATTGAGTATATGAACTTGAAGGCCTCTACTGCTCCATCGACATGAGGTCCGTGAAGATGAAGTGGCTTAATAAGTAGTAAAAATCCATTCCTAGATGGCTAGTTATGGAGTATGTTTCGATTACCAATTTTATGGACACTAGATCTTGCTATGAATTGAAACTTAATCCATAATTTCGTGAGAAATAAGCAAGTAGAAGTCAGAAAAATGCTTCTAGATGGCCGATTATGGAGTATGTTTAGATTAACACTCTTTTGGACATTATATCTTGTTATAAGCTGAACCTTAATCCCTAATACCTTGAGCAATAATAGCAAGCAGAAGTCAAAAAACACAAAGGAAAACACATTGATAGTGATTCACCCTCAATGTGAAAACTACATCAACTTCCCTTGCAGGTCTTCACTAAAAATTAAGTTCACAATATAGGCGTTTCGCATCTCTCAGTCAGTCTATCTCTGTGTTAAAATGTCTCCCCTCTAATTTCTTTTATATAATTATAGTATTAAATTAACCTAAAACAAAATTTGAATGCCAAATATACGCTTGTAATAAAAATGCTCATGGTTGAGTGGATAAGTGAACACTATAGTTGGGCTCCATGTTGTCCAACGTTTCTCCGTTATCAAATCGTTTATGGTGTTTTGGATGACATTAATGAATTTTTACCAGATTTTCTCTTTTGGCCTCTTATCTGCAAAGTGGTATTGACAATGTCAATATTTATTTGTTATTGTTCTCAAAGGGATGTCCAAGCTAGCAGCATCCTCCTTGACGATAAATATGAAGTACGGTTTGGAGCTTGAGTGAGGTTTGCCTTCAAGAAGGAGACACTCATCAAAATAGGTTTACAAAGTTGCTGCGGCTGCCACAGTGAGTATTTATATCACACATACTGACCTTTTTTGTGGATGTACTTGTTCTAGCTTTTCAAGCGCTAGCTCGAAAAGATCACAACGAGTCACTATACCCGAGTGTATGACAAGGGAAATAAACATTCAATTGCAACTTGAACCTTATTTATTCTGGTATACATTTGAAAGGCAGTTTAGTTACTAACAAGAATGATGATGTTGACGTTATAAAGTTCATCTGTGTCAAGTCTCTGGGCCTCCCATTAGCGTCAGCTAAATTCAAATTTATAAAGTTAATACTATCTTTGGGCTTTGTGATTCATGTTAAGTTATTGTTGTACAGTTCATTCCAATTGCTCAGTTGAGGTTGTGACAAATTTATTTGTTGTATTCCGGACATCAGACCATGGTACTTCAGGTGTGTGCAGTCTCTTTTATTATAGTTCTGTTTCCGTCATTGTTACTTCTTGTCTGTATATTCTCCTACGCAAATGATGCCGGCTAGATGCTTCTTTAGTGTTTGTTCTTATCATCTTTAGTGTTTGTTCTTATCACCCAGTAATTTCTTATAAACAACTTCAAAACATGCTTTAAAGCTGGAAATATAGTCAGTTGAACTTGGCTTTTACATATTTTTCAAAGAAATTACTTTTCACTAGATCACTTCTCAAAAAATCAACTTCACACAAGGGCTAATTAGAATGCATGAACTAGCGTCCTGAATTGAAAGAGCACGAATTGAATTTTTAGTCCTTGTTTGTCTATTGTTTATAAATGGTTTATAAACAACTCTTTTTAGCCACATATTTCGTGGATCCATACATACTATCCACTTATCCTCGTTCATTTCTATCTATTTACAATTTAAATTGTTTATAAACAACTTCAAAACATGCTTTAAAGCTGGAAATATAGTCAGTTGAACTTGGCTTTTATTCATATCTATTTCTCCTCTAATGTGTTCATTGCTAGATTTTATTAATAGCCAGTCTTGGACAAATGTGTAATATAATTTCCTCTAGAGGATCGTGGAATGCCGCTTTATTTGGCAGCTGGCGGCACAGCTCTTCCAATGTGGTGGCCATGCCAGCCACTTCTAATGAAGTGGAAGGAGTGAGTAGTTTTTAACAGTCCGGAACAACGGGTTCCCAGGGAAATGGTCAAAACGGTGATGGGAACAGTCTTTCGTCCTCAGCCAGACGAATACTAAGGAGGTTTTCCTCGAACCTATGGATGTACGGGATACCGAGAGAGCTCATGAGGAGTGAATGGAAGGTGATTTTTTTCTCAATTCTTCGTCAATAACAGAGCAATCTCCGAATTGGGATTTTCTTGTTTGTTGTTTCTGTGTACCTTGTTCTCCATTTTGGAGTTCTTCCATTGCAAGTCAATTTTGTTCTTAAAAGTTGCACATTACTTGGTTTTAGCTAGGGAGCTAGGGACATTTCTTTTGGTGGTATTTTTGATGGCCTGTTTTTGGTTAAAACAAGCTACAAATTTTATTTTATTTTTCTGTAATTGAACTTTATAATTGGTTCTATTATAAAATGTATATTTATGATATTGACCATGCTTCGTTTAGAGGTGGAACAAGAAAAGAACAAGCAAGACTACACATTGTTTTCTTGATTTAAATTGATTTTTTTGTTAGAATGAAATTGGGGGGGGGGGGGGGGGGGGGTCACTGTTTTTGTGCCCAATGTTTATGGATTTGATAAGGTGAATTAGGTGTCGGTATGTGGGATAAGATCCCCGGAGTGCTTGGAATCATATTAGCCAAGAAGCATTCCACATTCTTCACTAGTGTTTGGATTTCTCATCTTTGGGTGGATGATGGTGACTCAATGGGTTTTTGGAGTGCCATTTTTAACATGGTCTTTCTTCGATAGTTGGGAAAAAAATGCTTGAGACTTTGATTGTGACCATGTTCTATTTGCTTGTGGATATTCCTAGAATGTTCCTCAAATTTGATTTTTCATGTGGTCTATCATAGGGAATCATATTGTTAGAATGGATTTTTTTTTAGCAAGGTCTCCTGTTTGTCCACTTGGCTTCATATTGCCGAGTAAATTTCCATTTTAAGGCATAATGCTCTTTGTAATCAATACTTATCCATCAACTGTCCATGTGACAATGGTTATTGCAACATTCTTTAATAAATTAAAATGCATGCTAAATTTATGCCAGCAGTACTGATGATCGACATTTGACATAGCAATGGTCACTACCACATTCTTCAATAAATTAAAATGACTCAATTTTATAAGAGTATGTCAGATATTGCATTGCCAAATAGATTGTTGTTTCGAGTGCAATCCCTACAAATATCATTGCTCTAAATTGATAGGAAATTGTGGCAGTTACGTTAATTCTATAGATGGCTAATAGGTAAGCATAGATTGTTGTTTGTAGTGCAATACCTTCAAATATCATTACTCCAAATTTATAGGAAAATGCGGCAGTTACTTTACTTCCATAGATCTGATAGGTAAACACTGCATACAAATAATATTATTCTTTTTTAACATATATCTTACATAGACATATACGTAAATATGTGCACACACATGGACATGTGAAACTGCACATCACAATAAGAGCCTATTCGGCTATTATTATAGCAAATGACAATGACAACCTACTTGATTATCCATTAAGAAAAAAGAATGGAAATTCCTTCGATTATGTAATGTAGAATTTTACATATACAATGTTCCCTGGAGCGTTTGAAATGGTTGGCAGTCACATAATACTACAAATGACCTTTATTCAAATGTGAACATGATCATCCTCAATCATCATAATCTTTTTGTTTTCTTCAGCAGTGTGTTGGCTTTGCTTAACAAATATAGTTTCCTGGATCGCTCTTAAAAAATGGGTAGCTAAATGATGGTTTGATTTGGCCTCGTCCTCTTAGCTCTTTAACAACAGAAAATACGCGCTAGTCAAATTTGGTGTAAAAAACACGCCATGGAGCTTGCAACAAAATATATACAAAGCAGGCCATGTAGATGATTGGCCTACATGCTCATAGCGACTGATTTAATTAACAACTTTCTTGACTTGATAGATGATTGAGCTACAAGTCTTTAATCGAACTCTGAACCCCTGACTTGTATTGAGAATGGATGATCAGATGAAAATCTGCAAAATAAAAACATCATCCCCATCAAAATTATACATTGCATGTCTATAGAAAAATCTATTTGCAACTAAGAGTTGCTTTGAAGATACGAATAAATTAATGTTTTTATCTCTAACATTTTCAGCTTAAATTATTTCAAAAAAGGAAGGAGCTTTAACAATTTAACAATATATAAGTTGCTTGCTTAACACATTAAATATTTAATAGAGTATTTAATAGATGTACGATGAACGTAGTGTGTTTTAATAGAGTATTTAATAGATGGAAATACCAAATTGTTGTTGTAGTCTGCCATTTTTTGCTCATGAGTCTGCAAATGCTCAACCTCCTCTCCTTCCATCCCTTCCTCAAAAAGGAAAACTAAGACATGTTTCCCCTCTCTCTTTTTGCCCGAGTTAATGGAAGGGAAGAGAAGCTTGTTCCCCCGCTGAAAAGAAGAACAAACACCTTAACAGCTTCCAAAACAACCAAAAGAGGAGAAAAAATCGTATTATTGATAATTACTTTCGATTAATTTTGATAAAATGCACATGTAGCCCAGTTTTTACACAATAATTCTTCTTGAAATCCTAATTTTACCAATTCGATCAATTCACTCTAAATTCAAAATTTTAAAAAATTTGAAGCCAGGAACACAAATTAATGAAGATTGTTTGTTGGTTCTCACCTTGAATCTAAAATCTAGTTTTCAGTGATAGTGCTTACTCGTTGTCTTGCTCCTACATTAATTAAAATAAAATAATAAGTCAACATAGTTGCCAAGTTTCAAGTACAAAAAGTTGTATAGCTTAATCCCAACCAACATCTCCACTGGTCTCATAGTCCTCATCACCAATAACCTCAAACTTTGACTTGTCGGTCTCATCATCAGAACCTCCAACCTATAAAAATAGTTCGGCACAAATTTTTTAGTATTGCAGTCTAAACTAAACAGTGCATAAATCCATGCTTCTCATAGATGGATTACCAAATTCTTCTTGTAGTATTCCATTTTTGCTCATATTCCTCCTTTCATTTATCTGTCTTTTGCACAAAGGGAGCCTTTTCTTTATTTTCATAACATTAGGAAATTTCTTGAGAAGAAGAATAAAATATAAACAATATCTTAGGCTGTATATAATTACGTCATCACTCAATGACTTCCACTTATCTCCACCAACTTTTCCAACCTATATTATTATTTATTCCCAAAAGGAAAACCAGAAATCATAAAGAAAATTGTCATGAACACTCCAAGTGAAAATTAGCATTAAAAAAAAAAGTGACGAACTCACAACAATAACTGATATGTTGTTCGGATATTTTTCCTTGTACTATTTCCCAAGCCTTCCTTGAAAAATGAAAACACAAACAACATTGAATAAATTAATTGTCTAATTAACCTTTTTCCAGACGACATAAAAAGATAATCAATAAGAAAAAATAAAAAGAAAAGATAAGAGACAAAAAAAAAAAAAAATGCAAATGGGACATACATGAAAACAGAAAAGCACTCGGAGGCCTCTTTGGCTTGTGTGGATCCTTCATTTTCTTTTCCTTCCTCACAGAGAGCCTAATATTACCATTGCAAGAAAAATCAATGACAAATAACTATAGCTTAAAAAAAAATGTGATAAACAAAAAAGAAATAAAAATGCGCGCGCACACACCAAAAAAAAAGAAAAGGTTAACCAATACATTCAAGGCTAACTGTTGAAGTAATTTTCTCCGTAAAAAATCAATAAAAAACACTGCACTCAAACAAATGCCAATTTAAGGGGGGAAAAACAAAATCCTAAACCATAATGAAGATCATACCTTTGTCATCCCAGGCAATGCTACACTGAGTGCAATGAGCCATGTCCTATGACAAGGATGGAAATGGGAGCTGTCTTGAGATGAAGTTGTCAATGATTGTCGGGATGTTTGTCTCAAGGGCCAAATGAACTTGTCTACCTATTGGCTCATATGATGCCATACAGAGAGACGTCAACTTAAGTGATAGCAGTCGAGCATTAAAGCTACCAAAACCGCAACAAAAATCTAGTGCGGATGTGCAATTCAGAAGAAGAAAGTTTTCATACAGAAGACAACTCTATTGTGATTTAGCTTCCAGTAAAAGAGAAGAGGGAACATATATTTGTTATTTCAAGTGTAAAATAAATTAAGTGCATTGATGCTGTTAAGAAAATAACATTTGGCTCAACAAACTTAATGTAGTTAAAAAGGGCAACTGAATGTAGCTTCAGCCACATATCCTACCATATAATTTCGCTGTGGCTTTTAAACAAACGTTTAAAGTGCAATTGCAAAAAGTAAATCAAAAAAGAAACTTACAAGTAATCAGAAAATGCCTACACCAAAACAACGAGTTTTTTATTTGTTTCATTCAAAATTCAAATAATGTAGGAGCTTCCACTCTACAAAAAAGGTTTGAAAAACGCACACCCATTTCCAGTTTGTTAAAGCATATAGTAAACATGAAAATTCAAAAATGCATAAACATATAGTAAGTTGAATCAATCCATTTCCAGTTTGCTAAAGCAGATCGAAGCAAAATATTAATAACTTAACCAAATATTCTATCCAAGTTGAAGGTAATTAATTGAACAAACAACTATCACTCCGATTTGTCTATTTGATAGAATTTCACACTTAATAGAACAAATACAAGGTGAGAGGAGAGGCTGGTTTTAGTGCCATAGCCAATCAATTACTTGATTGCTGGTATATCGGCTCTCACATTGATTTATACTAAAGAGCAGAAGCGTACATATAAGATACAGAGTAGCATAAACACTTGAATAGCTGTTACAGAAAGTGTAGATTCACTATTTGCTGCAGAAAATTCACATTCTGATTTGAAAAATAATTGTCGAAATGTCGAAAAGTGTTATGCTTGAAATGATGTTGAGATTCATAGGTATCAAATTAAATCTGTTTACCTCGTGTAATTGAATTCATGGACGTGAATCATAGATGGAACGGCGATCAATTTGGACGTTGGGAATGTCAGCAATGATGGGCCAGTAGTCTCCTTTGTTCTTCAAACACCGTTTATTAAGAAGTGGGCAGCCTGAAATGTCAAGGCTCAAAAGCTTTTTAAGGTGGTCTTCCATAGTCAACGCCTCAAGCTTTGGGCATTCGTAGATGGATAATTCTTGAAGAGAGGTGAGGCTTTGTAAGCCCTTCGATAAGGTTTCCAGATTCGGCAGATCAGACAACGACAATGAAGTTAGAGATGGAGGAAGCACACAGTGTTCTTCGTCAGCATTGTTAGTGAAGGAAACCAGCTCTGGACATCGACCAAATGCGAAGAATGTAAGAGAGGTGAGTTTGTGTAGGCCCCACTCCCCCAGGGGCTTTAGTTTCCGGCAATATGAGATTCGGAGGCGAGAAAGATTCGGGGGAATATTCTCTTGGGGAAAGAGTTCCATTAATGAAGCACAATTAGACAGGCTCAGGAATGAAAGATTTGGGAGAATATTCTCTTGGGGAAAGAGTTTCATTAATGAAGCACAATTATACAAGTCCAGGGATGAAAGATTTGGGGGAATATTCTCTTGGGGAAAGAGTTCCATTAATGAAGCACAATTAGTCAGCGTCAGATATGAAAGGGACGAAAGTAGATCCATCCGATCGGGTAAGGACTTGAGATGTTTACAATTAGATATGTCAAGATTTCTTAAATTTGGTGTGGGCAAGCCTCCGTGGGGAAACGACTCTAGACCATCACAAGACTTTATATATAGATTAACGAGACTTTGGTAATTATGGCCAGAGCCTAGTAAATTTGTCAAATTCACCCAACTATCAATTATAAGCAAAGTGAGAGAGGTGCTGCAATCCTGTAGCTTCATCACCGTCTTTAATGATGGACAATCACTAATATCCAACCCCTCAAGACAAGATATTTTATTAGGCAACAACTCCAAAGCTCCACACCTTCCTATCTCAAGTGTCCTAAGATCAGGAAGAACATCAATCTCTTGAAGGGATACTAGCTTACGACAATCTTCAACATGCACTCTTCGTAGGTTGACTAGGTTTCGTGCGGTATTATCACTTGACCATAGAGTCACAAGGTCGTCACATTCATTAACTGAAAGACTTTCAAGTGTAAAAGGGGACTGTACAAATGCTTTGATGATTGAAGTTAATCCGGAAATTCTCATCAAATATATTTGGGTTAAAGATTCCAAATTCTCCATATGATTTAGCACCACCACATTACACTCTTCAGCACTTAATTCACGAAGGGATGGCAGTAAGAGTTTTGGAAGCCTGACCAATTTTGAACAATGTCTTATGTTCAGTTTGTGTAGCCGAGGAAGTTTGATAACACCTTCTATTCCATGCCATTCCTCCCAGTTAGACATGCACTCAAAAGTCAGATTAATGAGTGATGGAAAAGGTAATTCTCCAATGCCTCTATTTCCATAAAATTCAGCTCCAATCACTTTTACTTGACTAATGCCTAGAATGGTCAAGTCTCTTAGCAAAGGTAGTTGCCCTAATGGTGGCAAAGTCGTGCAATTTTCACAACATTGGAAGCTTATTTTTTCCAACTTAAGGAATGCTGAATCTCCAATCCAATTAGAGAAATTCTCACCCCCGTAATACTTAATTTCAAGCGTTGATAATTTCTCATGGGGCTTTAATGCATTAAGCACATCCAATTCAAAAAGCTTATTCCGGGAATCATCGAAGACATTATTCCATCGCAACCTTATTTCGTTAAGGCTTGGCTTATCCGTCAGCCTCGCATCCTTTGCTTCTTGAACATTCACAACATTTTGCAATTCCTCAATAGAAATTTCACCTTGTAGAGATGATAGATTGCCCAAGTCCTTTAACCTCATTCCGTTATTTTTACTTGCAGTCATCTTAGTTAACGTTCGCAAACTTGTTAGTTGAGCGATTCCCCGAGGCATCTCATGTAATTTATTAGTACCAGAAATGTCCAGATGCCGAAGATTAATAAGATTTTCCATGCTTGTGGGTAATTTGGCAAGATCCCAACAACCTCTTAGAATCAACACTTGTAAGTTGATAAGGGCGCACACAGATTCAGGCAACCACTTCAGTGAAGTTCGAGCTAGGCCAAGGTATCGTAAATGTCTTAAATCACCAATAGAATCTGGCAATTCAAATATTTCATAATCATTCAACGATAGCACTCTTAGGCAGTACAATTTTGGTAATTGGTGAAGCAAAATTCTATGGGATAAGTGTGAAGAAAGCCAAGGATTAACCGATAGGGGCAAAAAAGTTCTCAATTTTTGAACTTCGTCTAGAAAATTAAATCTAGGGTACGTTTCATACTCACTGCGCTTGAATGACAAGTGACGGACCTTTTCAGAAATCTTACTAGGAAGATTTTCCTTCATCCTCGAACATTTATCCCCAGCAACAAACATAGCTAGATCATTGAAGAGGTCGTGCATCACGAAGCGTGAAGTATTGTAACTTGATTGTTGGAAGAATGATCTAGCCAACAGTTCATCAAAATATTGACTACCTACTTCTTCAATTGACATATCCTTCTTTGATTCCTGCACAAGACCATCCGCCATCCAAAAGTACACTAGATGGAGCTTGTCAAACGCATAGTCGTTGGGAAAGAGAGCACAGTAAGCAAAGCATCTTTTCAATTGCGAAGGAAGATAGTGATAACTCAGTTTTAGAGCAGGAAGAATTTCACTCTTTTCTTCAGCCATCCAGATCTCACTTTTCAAGACCTCTTCCCATTCTTCAGGACCAACTGCCATGCGAAGAAGCCCCCCAAGGGCCTTTACTGCCAGGGGCAAGTACTTGCATCTTCTTACAACAGACTTACCAATCTCTATTAAATCTGAATGTCCGTCAAAAGTTTTAGCTCCAACTGCATGTTGAGCTAACAATGATAAAGCATCGCCCTCTGATAACAAATTCAGGCGGTATGATGAAGATTGAGACATGATTTTAGCCACTTTTTCTTGTCGAGTAGTAATGATGATTGTGCTTCCAGGTTTTCCAGCAAGAAAAGGACGGCGTAGGACGGTCCAGAGTTCATAATCTTCATTCCAAATGTCATCTAAAACTACCAGAAATTTCTTGTTTGAAAGGTTTTCCTTTAGTTTGATCTGAAGCGTGTCAAAATTTTCGTAATCACACTTTTCATCTGGAGAAACTGACTCAAGAACTTTTTTTGTTACTTTTTCAACATTAAATACATCTGAAACGCAAGCCCATGCCTTCAGATCAAACTTATGCTCCAATCTTTTATCATTATACACAAGTTGGGCAAGAGTTGTTTTACCGATACCACCCATGCCCACGATTGGAATCACAGAAAATATTGGACTACCATTTGATTCAACGCCCAATAAGATATCGATTATTTTCTCTCTGTCCTCCTCTCTTCCATAAACTTCCGATTCTTCCACAAGCGAAGTTGTTGGCGATCGTCCATAAGACCCCCCCCCTCACATTCTCCACCAAATTGAGCATTTTTATCCTTTTGGATAGAGCTTCCAATCGGCCACTAATCTCTTTCAGCTTGGAAGCAATCCCGCGATCAAACATGAAATCATTGTAAGAAAGATTAGTACAACAGGTTGGGATGAGCTTTCTTACCTTACTGGTGCTGCCTTTGTTCTCTTTTATTTTGCGCCGCAAAGCTTCGGTATTCAAATCATCCACTAAGTCTTCAAGATCATAAGCCAAATCTTCCAGAGCGTTCAGCCACTGTTTCACAGCTACGTTTGCTGTTTGCTTGTTTTCAGCATCAGTAAGTACGGCCTGGATCATTGACAAAGTTGTATGCCATTCTTCCAGCTGGGCATCGATTCCTACACGACGCAGAAATCTCCGCAGCTCATCAGAGGCCAGCTTTTCAAGCAAAACAGTGAAAATTGGACCTAGAAAAACTTCGACGATAGCCATTGTTATCTTTTTTGTAAGACAGGAAGCAAGAGATCAGAGAGATGAATGCAAGTGAGATTGACTTGTATCTATGAAAGTTCAATCAACGCGGAGAAATTTCATTGGTTGTTGGCTAAAAACTTTTTCTAATCAATTCGGTGAAGGCAACAGTGAAACTAATCCTCGCAACAGATAACAATGGATTGTGTGGCCTGGTATTTTCCAATTAAACTTAGCATTTTGGAAAATTTGCCGGAGGTCTCGCATTTATTCAAAATCGTGCCACGAGAATGGGCATGTTACGGTCCAATGGATTAGTAGATATTTCTTGATAATTTCATGAGTGAGCCTAAAATTCGGACCCAACCCAAATGGTAGAAATCTCTCGTGTTCAAAAATGCAACTTTAATTGTATAGGTTACGGATTAGTTACTAGTTATTCTGAACCATTGATCTGATTTTTATTTTTATTTTTATTTTTTTCTGGTGAGGTTAGGATTTTTTTTTTCATCGTCTTCTCTCATCTTCAACTTATGGTAAGATAATTTTTGGATATTTTAAGTGAATCTTTTAAGTCTTTAGTGAGAAGAGTGGTTTGAATTATTGGTTGATGTCTTCTGTCAATAGGTTCATTTTGAGGGTTTGGGTTTGTGGCTTTACTATACAGAGGTGTGAAATTTTGATACTTTGGAGTTTCGGGTTGTAAATTCTAGTGTCGAAGGTTCATAAATACTTCATCTTCGAAGTGTATTTTTTTGTATAATTGTGATATTTGAGCCTGTGTAAATTGTTCTTTGACCTTCGGGGGTCGGATGATTATTTCCATAGTTGGTTTTTATTTAATTTCTTTAGATATTAAATTTCAATTATACAAAATGGTGGGGTCAACAAACACGGAGAAATGTCAAAAGTAAAACTGATAGTGGTGGTCGGGTTCAATTATACAACATGGTGGGGTCAATTAACACGAAGAAATGACTTTATTGGAATAATCTTGATAAAATTTTTGGAATAATCTTTTTAGGAATAAATTTTTCGAAACATTTATTCAAAATTGTGCAACTAGTCTCACATTTTGGAATAATCTTTTTTGGTCTTGGCTCGTCTCGAATCTTGTAACTTATAGTACTTTCTTTGTCATTCAACAATTTATGTTCACTCAAAGAATCATATAGTTTTTTATGTTAAAAATGAAATAAAAATAGTAGGTGCTAATTGTGAAAATGATGTATTGTCAAACATGAGACTATACTTTCTTCCGAAATCAACATAGCACTATAGAAACCCTAAGAGACAAATGAAGATATATTGAGGTGATATTTTAAACTTTTATCAAAAGCTTAAATGAATTGAAGTAATTTTTTGAAGGTCTAATTTATTTTTAATTGAAAGAAGGTATTCACACACTAGTGTCTGGACTTTAAGAATACAATAGAAGACTTGAAGTCGGAAGCAACGAGTTCTAGAAATCAAAATTGAAATTTCGTGATTCAAAAGACTAAAAATTTCGTTATTATGATTCGATTGAAGAATTCATTATCGAATTTGGGTAAATTTCAATATTTTTTTTTTATTTCTGAATAATTCTTGTTCCGTATTCCAACAATAGATTCTAAAATAAATATATTTTTAATGATCAAGGACTTAAATAATTAGACATGTATGAGCGTTTCAATAAAACTAATATTTGTTTCATTGTTGATGACAATCACAAAACTAAAATTTACAAATAGGCTGGAAATCAAAAGGCAAAAAATATTTCAATTAAGCAAGAAAACATGAAGGAAATTCCTCAAACTAAAAGATAGATTAGTATAAATTGCGAAATTGTAGAAAAATTCAAAGTAATTTTAAAATTTAAACACGCGCTATTTTTAGGTTGCTACAGTTATTGACAAATTTTATTGTCAAACGTAATTTTTCGAAATTTGAATTGAAATCTTCAATTGAATTGAAGTTATGTTCCATTCTCAATTTGGATTATTACAATGACACATAACGTCCAAAGCAAGATTTCCTAAATAATGTTATCTGAACGTTCGATAGTTTGCCACACCTTGTAATGATAACCATAGGTGATGATGTGGTACTTTTGTAGAGATAGTAAATGGATAGATGCACATTTGGTCAGACCAGCCCGACCGATTCAATCGAGAAAATTGGGATTTAGGACCAAAATTGGTTCGATTAAGCTTATAAAACTTGTGACCCGTTTTCGATTTAACTGGTTTCATTTATATAAATGTATATTTCTTAAATGTTTTTTTTAAGTTTTAAAAAATCACATGTTTGATCCCGATTTGACACCGATTCAACCTTTTGACCCTTTTTTCTTTTTCGGATCGATGGCCATATCGATTTTTAAAACAAGGGAATGACAGCATTTTTTAGAACCAATATCATCAATAGATAGCACGACTTTCAAGTGGTTTCGATCATTCAATTTGTGTAAATTCATGGAGGCTTATCTATTCCATATGTAACTAAGTATTTGTGCGTGAATTAATTACTATCCGACTAATTTAGAACTAGAAAATTAAATGTGCACCCAGCTGCCAAGGCTCGAGATCATGCCACTTGGATTTGGGTAGAGGTTCATGGTCCGAGAACATCTATATGAAAAAGATAAATTTATTTATTTATTTATTTTAAAAAAATGGCGTTTTAGAAATGTATATCCAGCAAGTAGAAATGTGAATATACATTAATAGCTTAAACTAATGGTTTTATTTATTTTTTTCATATTCCATTTCCACCCTTTCAATTATTAGCAAAGTCTATCCTTCCGTTGATTTTGGCAGTTCAAGTCACACAAAATGACGCATGTGCCATCCTTTTTTAAATATACATAAAGAAAAGATACAAAAAGGATAGAATTAAGTTACAAAAACAAAGACGAAAGAAAATAAATAAATAAGGATCAAACCACACCATATCACCATTGCCGCCGCCACAACTAATATTCTCAACAATAATAATGCTAATTAATTGAAACATTTGAGATGTATTGTGCTAATAAAATTGGTTTAGGTATAGATTTGCTAATCTTAAAGGATGTATGAAATGTGCAAAAAAAAAAAACCTTATTTAATTGTTTGTAGGAAAAATTGTACCACTAGTCAACAATGTGTTGTCTTAGTAGCAAGATTCCCTACAACTTAAAAAAGATCAAATTGGTCCTCAATTTTTCGTCACAGTTTCACAATCAATCTCAAACAAATCGTCCAACCTTCTGTTGAATATTAAATTTAGAAAAATTGCATTATTTATCCCCAATCTATAGAGGTAGTTGCAATATCAGCGTACGATTTTGTTTATGCAAAGTAGTCCACATAAGTGTGCAGCTAGTCCTTCATATCATATTCCACCCATTTCATTCTTAAAAGGTCAGTTTTTTTTTAATTCACATAATTATTATACCATTAATATTAGTATTCGATATAGTTTAACAAAAAAATTCATAAATAAAACCTTAAATATTTATAACATATTTTCAACTACATTTCAATGTTTAGCCCCCGTTTGGCAAAGGTTAAAATCGTATTTTTAGAAAATTTTGATAAAAGTTGATAAAATGTATGATTGAAAAGTTATGAATTTTATAATATAGATGGTTAAAATTAATTGTTGACTTTTACTTGAAATTTTAATTGAATTTTATTCCAAACCAAACATGGGCTTAATATTTTCTCCTATATGTCACTTAATGACTTGGAACTCTCTCTCTCTCCACCCCCTACACAAATAAACATTTAAGAGATAATATGAAAGAACCTTGTAAACATATTCAATTTTAATTCTATTCTTGTAGCCGCAACACAAAAGACATGACATCAGCACCAACTCTACGCCCACCCATTCCCTTGGGCATCAAACTGGTGAGAAATTGTGTTGCTTGTAAACTAGATAGCACCGCATAGAAAATAGATAGAAATGATCCACATCTAAACACGTGGTTGATGACTGTGCAGATAAAAAAGAAAGAAAGAAAGAAAAAAATGAACGAGGACCATATTGCAACTACTTGTATTGATTGAAGGCAAAAGAAACAATTTTCTCAATTATTTTCGCTAGTGGCCAGCAATGCAAACTATGCTGAGGAATATTTAGTCCCCGTTCGGAGCGGTTAAAAAATTGTGAAATCCATTAAATATTAAAATAAATTGTTAATTTTAACTTAAATTAAAATCTAAATTTTAGTTTTTACCCAACACGGGGTTAACATTTTTGTAGTCAAATTAGGCAACTTTGTCGGATTAGTTAGTTACGCACTTTTCATATTTTTATACTCCCAATGATATGTTAAAGTTAATTAACATAATTACTTTAAGGCGCACTACATGTTCATTAATTATATTTATCAGAGAAATCTTGAGTGCTTTGCATTTGTAGTCCAAGATGTATTCAACATTTTTTATTGAGTAATTGAATAGTGGAAGTATATCTTCCTTTCAAGTGTTTAATTATGGCTTTACATTATTATAGAATCTCAAAAAGGTCATTTATTTTTAAAGAATAATATAAGTCTGGGTAGTTGCACTTTATAAGTTCAATTAAATGAGTCATTTGACTTTACATTCAAATGAATATATCTAGGGACGGATCCAAGGCCGGACTACAAAATTTCAAATCGGGCTAATATGCAAAAAAAAAAAATAAAAAAAAAAAAAAAAATTACACATGAAAAACTGTTGTAAAAAAAGGATAATTACATAAAACCAGCTGTTTAGTTATAAGTTTTTAAAAATCAGGTTTAAGTTTTATTTAATCAAAAATCAGGTTTTATCATTTTTAATTAATAATGATATTTTAAAATTAAAATAACATATATACACACCCTACTACCTACCCCCACCAAATTTATTTTAAATATAAAACATAAATATATCCAAACTCTAACCTAATCCAATTCATTTCTCTCCTCACACCATTTCTGCCGCCTCCACCGTCGCCAGTCGCCGCCGTCTCCTCCTCCCCATCCCCCTTTCCCTTCCCCTCCCTCTACTGCGAATCGCAGCAGCGTCACAACGACGCTGCTGCCATTCAGCGACACTGATGTCGTTCAGCAGCTGAACGCAGCAGCATCCCCTCCTCCCCCCTCTCCCTCTCCCTCTCTCTCTCCATCTCTCTCTGCTGCGAATCGCGTGATGGTGAGTTATCGACGGCTATGGTTTTGTGAACTACAACAGCCCCCAGGATGGTTAGTGATTTGCTTATTGACAAATTTGTGTTTTTCCGAATTTTTTTATTTCCATTTGATTATCTTTAACTGGCGATAGTGAGTTATCGACGGTGGTATAATGTTTAACGAGGTGTATTGGTGGTGCAGGGTTGTGTTTGGATGGTGGTTGTTGGCATTATTGTTGGTGGGTGGTTGTGGCGATGGCTGTGGCGGCGGGTGGATGGGACGGAGAGTGTCTGACCAACTACTTGGTCGATCTGTGACCAAGTGTTGGTGGTGTACTGGAATTGGGGGATGTGTGTTTGAGTGTCCATGATCATGAATTAGCGGTGTACTGGGATTGGAGTCTGTGACCAACTCTTTGGTCGATCTGTGACCAAGTGTTGGTGGTGTACTGGGATTGGAGGACGGGTGTCTAGGTGTATGTGACCAACTATGTGGTCCGTAACATTAAAATTTGTTAACATGTGACTCAAAATATAATCTGTAACCGTCAAATTCGGAAATATGTCATCTTTGTGACCTATAATTTTTTTAGCTTGTGACAAATTAAAAATTTGTGACCTATAATTTTTTTGATCAGTGACCAATGAAGTCAATTGTGACCTATAAATTTTTGGATTTGTGACTTCGAAATAATCTGTGATCTATTAATTTGATGAATTGTGACCTAAAATTAAATTTTTAACTAATTAATAAGATATCTATGACCTCGGAATCGGAGCAGTTACCGGATTTAAGAGGCGACGGAACGGTCACCGGAGTAGTCGCCGAAATTGAGCGCGACCAGAGAACAGTCGCCGAAGCAGTGGGGCTGGTGGAGCTGGAGGTGGGGTGGGGATAGGTTAATTATATTATATTATAGTTAAATATTTAATTTAATATAATAATTGTGAAATATAATTAATTAATTCATGAAAAACCTGATTTTTGCAATTCTAAGCCTTGGGACATGATTTTTTATTTTGGGATAGATAAAGCTTGAGTTGTGAATTTTTCCTGTAAAAAAAACCTTACAAAAGGCTACAGCCCAGCCCAACCCCCCTATATCCGTCCCTGAACATATCATTTAATATCATGTGATTACCACCTAAATTATCTACAATTAAAACTACAATTTTTTTAAGAAGCTTGGCAAAATAGTCTTGTAATTTTGAAAGAAATGATGCCTCCGCACAAAGTGGGTTAGAATGACACATGCTTAATTTGAGTTATTTGAGTAGCATATTGGTATGTGTTTGTTGAAATTATTTAGTCAAATCTTGAAATTCAAGTAAAGTTATAATTTAAATCCAAATACAAGATATCATAACAAATCACTCAACAATTTTGTATGCCATCCTTCAAAATCCTGGGTTTTTTTCTCCCAAATTATCAAATTAAAAATTTTTAGAGCATGATGAGTTTAACTGGTTGTCATTATTAATTGCCAAAAATTATTGAGATAATCTTTATCTTTAATATATTAAAAGTCACATGATCACTTGATTCTGTAAGTATATTGATCATTACAACAAATAAAGTGTAAATATTGTTCGCACAATTTAAGGTATCTATCAATTAACGACACTTGCATGCTACCTAAACTCATACTTACCCCCATTAAATCAAATAGTATTGCCCTTGTCCAGAACTTTAGTGTTACATGATCAAATGTTTTAGGTTGCATGGAAAATTGCAAAACGTCATTTCTGTTCATTTCCATCCAACTTTTTCGTTAAGTGAATATGTGTGTAGTTAATTTTTTTTTTTTTCAAAAAAGAACTGTATTCTCGTTTTCCCACATTTTTCCCCTTTTAGAGGATCATCAGGATCTAAATAAAAACAAGCTCCTCTACAGATCCACAAAAGATCATCTAACTTTCGAACCAATATTTCATTAATCAATACTGTGATGATGATAATTCATACAAATGTCGATCATGTAATTGAGATTTCCATTCTCAAATATCAGAAAAATGAAAAACTGAAATTCCATAAATAAAATAAAAAGTAAGCATTTTGTGGGATTAAAAATTAAAGGAACCGTTACTACTCATCAAAGTTGCACTTTTTGGACTTTATGTGTTTTTCATCAAAGTTATGCCCTCAAATTCATTTTCAATTACATATTTTTGTCGATAAAATAATTTTGCAATACAAATAAATGTACGGCGTAGTTCAGATTCTATCTTAGAGCTTGTTTGACAAAGATTTTTTCAAATAAAAAATATTATTTTTAAAGAACATATGATTAAAAAGTAGATAAAATTGTAGTTGTATGGCAAACCAAAAACTTTCAGATACACATTAACTCATAAAATTGATCCATAGCGATTCAAATAATGCTCTGTAGCGCAACTGTTTTATGTCTTTTAAATTTAAAAAAAAAAAAATGTTGCCTTAAAGCCGTAATTATGCAATTGCAAGGGATCAATTTTCAAAAGGAATGAAAATGACTCAAAATGCGTAATTAAAGGAAGATTCTTGGAGTCCAATGCACAGCAATCGAGATATGTCTAAAGTTTTAGTGTGCCTCAAAGTAATGTTAAATCAACCAACTAATCCGACGAAGTTGCTTAAATTTGACTAAATAAATGTTAATTATTCCTCGGCATAGAAATTAATCGAGAAAATTGCGATTTTCATCTTTAACCAATACAGGAAGTTGCAATGTAGTCCTCATTTAATTAATTAATTAATTAATTTTTTTTATCTGTATAGTTATGATCAGTGTTCTAAATAGCGGGAAAAAGCGCCGCTATAGCGCGTAGCGCGGAGAAAACGCGACGCTTTTGTGACATGCGTGTAAAATAGCGGTCAACGTTTTTTGTTGACCGATTTAGCGCGATTAATCGGAACAAAGCACGATTAAGCTCGATAAGGTGAGATAAAGCGCGATTAAACCCCCCCTTTAGAGTTAATGGATCTCACTTAACAATAACATTCTAATAAGCCCAAACTTGATAAACCCAACATCCCACTACACTTAAAACCCGGCCCATCAGCTACAAAGTTCAAAGAAGAGATCAATTTTCCCCTTTTCAATTTTACGGTAAAATTGAAGAGATCAATTTTACCCGGCAGACCTTCTGGCTTCTGGAAGAGGAAGACTGGACTCACAAACTCGGCTCCTCCATTCTCTGCTCCGCCATTTGTGCTCTTCTTCGCTAAGTTCAATTTTACCCTTTTCATTCCCTCAGACGGCAGACCTTCGGAAGACTGGAACTCTCAAACGCGGCTCCTCCGTTCTCTGCTCCTCCATTTGTGCGCTTCTCTGTTGAGTTTGAGCTTAAAACTGCGTTCTCTTTCTTCGTTTTACTGCTTTATTTGTTTATGTAATTGATATGTGCCAAGGAGGCGAGCAGATGCAGTGAGGGTGGGCTGGTGTATTTTTGCATGGGTCGTGTGAATGAGGATTTAGAATAAGTAAAATCGAGTTGGTAATGCTGATTTATATCCTGAAGTTTCGAAGAAAAGAAATTCCTCAGATTAGTAATTTTGTCACATTTTAAATCTTGCGCTCCCAAATCAGTGTAGTAATTTTGTCACATTTTAAATTTTGCAGATGTTTCTGTATCAAATATATGTGGTGTAGCATATTGTCACTCTCACAGAATCCTCCATCGAGATTTGAAGCCTCAAAACTTGCTGATTGATCTTCATACTAATACATTAAAGCTTGCAGATTTTGGATTGGGCAGAGCTTTATCCATTCCTCTCGGGACACTTATGCACCAGGTAAATGTTGTAGAACTTGGTACTGATTCCACTTTCATAGATACTGCTAATCAAAGGTTAAAATTTAAATCATCTTGTCTCTAATTTTTCATTTTATGTACATGGGTTCTGATTTCATTCTGCATGGATAATGTGGATACTACATCTCCTCCCAGCACAACATTAGGTGCAGCTAAGGTGAAGATCCTATCCTGTGTCTTTTACCATATGTACCTTCCCATGGCCCATCTCTTCCTTCCCCTTCTCAGAAAGATACTTATTGCCCATCCAACTTGTCATACGTGCTATTTTGAAGTATAACTTTCAAATTCCATGCTTTTCTTTTTTCCTTTATTTTTTTACCCACTTTCAACTTGGCTTTTAGTTAAGGTTATGTTTGAGAAAACATAGTTTGACTTCTGTAACCAGATTTTAATACATAGACATTCTAAAAAAATGGAAGTAGGATGCTAACGATTTGATGGAGTTGTAATAAATTCTGAATGTTATAAGCCTATTTATCTGTTATTCTAATTTATCGATTTAAGTAACTTCATTTATCAGATCAAATGAAGTACATAGTGACCTAGACCACCAGAAAAATGAACTGGAAATTTCATCTGTTCCTTGGTTGATGTCCCTGAATGGCTATTTGTTGTGGCAAGTTCTTTAAGAATAAATTCCGAAAATAGTTTTCGTACTTTCACTCTTTCAATTTCTTAATAATATGCGCATACTGAACCTAATTTTGATTCTTTGGAAGATAGTGACTTGAAAAAGGGTTCTGGGGACATTGGATGGGAAACTGGAATTCTTGAAGATCCTACTAAACCTAATTATGTGAAATGCACATTGTGTGGTAAAGTTACAAAGGCGGGAATTAGTAGGCATAAAATTCACATAGCGGGAATTAAAGGAAAGGGTGTGACATCATGTCCGAAAGCTAGCAAAGAGCAAAAGACCAAGTGCCTTGAAGCAATTGAAGAGAATACATCTAAAAGGTTAGAGAAGGTATTGAATGAGGCTAAATTGAGGGATGATGTAGTTATGTCTTTTTCTACACGTGAGGAAGAAGAGGATGAAATTTCTATCATTGAAGGAGGGTCTAGGAAGAGACCTATTCGTGTTGGTCCCATGGATAATTTCTCAAGGCCAATCAAGGTAGATGGTATTAGTGCAAGTAAGATAACGAAACAACAAAATATCAATGATGCAATTGCTAAGAAAAGGACATTAGAAGTTCATCAATATTTGGCAAGATGGGTATATGAAGTTGGAATTCCTTTTAATTCCATTGATAGTGATAGCTTCAAATGCTTTGTTGAAGCTGTAGGTCAATATGGCCCAGGTTACACCCCTCCTTCACAATACCAACTAAGAGAGCCACTTTTGAAGGGAGAGGTTGAGAGAACAAAGGAAACTCTTAAGAAGTAAGAAGAAGAGTGGAAGAATAATGGGTGTTCTATAATGACCGATGCTTGGAGTGATAGAAAAAGAAGAAGCATAATGAATTTGTGCGTGAATTGTAAATTGGGAACCACATTTCTTTCTTCAAAGGAAACTAATGATAATGCTCACACTGCTCAATACATATTTGACTATGTCAATGAATGTATTAAAGAGGTTGGAGAGGAAAATGTAGTTCAAATTGTAACCGACAATGCTTCCAATAACATGGCCGCTGCAAATTTGTTGAAATTACATCGTCCTACCATCTTTTGGACATCATGTGCAACTCACACATTGAACCTTATGCTTGAAGGAATCTCTAAACTTCCTAGCTTCAAGGGAGTGATTAAGAAGGCAAAATCATTCACTATTTTCATCTATGCACATCACAAAACTTTGGCATTGATGAGGAAGTTTACAAAAAGGGAGATAGTTCGGCCGGGAGTTACTAGATTTGCATCCTCTTTCTTGACATTACAAAGTTTGCTCGATAAAAAACAAGAGTTGAGAAATATGATGACTAGCAATGAATGGGATAATACTAAATGGTCTAAGAGCAAAAAGGGAAAAGAGGCATTTGATGTTGTTGTTCCCAACCATTTTTGGAACTTGATAGAGTTGTGTTTGAGGGTGTTCACTCCATTAGTGAAAGTGCTTAGACTAGTTGATGGGGAGGAGAAGCCTTCAATGGGCTTTGTTTATGGAGAGTTACAAAAGGCAAAAGATGACATCAGAAAGACATTGAAGAAGGAAAGTGATTACATGCTAATCTTGAACATTATTGATGCAAAATCTAAGGATCGACTTGATAGTCCACTTCATACAACGGCATATCTTTTGAATCCATTTTATTACTTCAAGAATCCAAGTATCAAAGATGATGAATTGATAACAAATAATGTGATTATTTGTGTTGAGAAGTTTTTTCTCGATGTTCAAATGCAACATCATGTGATAAATGTCGAGTTGCAAAGATACACTCAAAAAGAAGGTGGATTTGGAAAAAATTTAGCTATAAGTGGATGCGAAAACAATACTTCAATTTACAATCCGGGTATGTTTAAATATTTTATTTTCATTTTTTGTTAATAGTTAAATTAGGATACCACATGGATATATAATTTATTATATTTATCTTTCTTTTTTGTATATACTAGTAAGTTGGTGGGACTTTTATGGCAATCAAACACCAAATTTGAAATTCATGGCAAAGAGGATCCTTGGTTTGACTACGAGTTCATCGGGTTGTGAGAGAAATTGGAGTGTCTTTGAAAGTGTAAGTACTAAATACTTAATTATGTTGCTATATTTTAGTTATTACTTTGGTAGTGGTTTGATGATTTTAAGTTTAGTAGTTTACTAAAAAATTTCAACTTCTTTCATGTAGGTGCACACTAAGAAGAGGAACCGCCTAGATGCTACAAGGATGAACAATTTAGTTTATGTCCAATTCAATGCAAGATTGATGAACAAAAAGAAGAGGAGGAAAGATAAATTAGAAACTCTACTAGCAAGTGATGCTAGTAATGCACAATCTTGGATTGTTGAGGGTTGTGATGATGATGATGATGATGAGGAGGAGGAGGAGGAGGAGGTAGAGAATGATATCTTACAATTCCAAGAGGTTTTCGAAATGATGAAGATGAAATAAGGGAGCCTGATGAAAATGATTTTGTATCGGATGGCACAGAAGATGAGTTAGATTAAGAAGAAGAGATCGAGTTAGAATCCGATAAAGAGTTAGACAGAAGTTAGGCTATGTCGCTTAATGTAGAAGTGTTCTAACTTTTATCATATTTTGTTAGTATCCTATTGTATGTTGATAACTTGATAACTTTTATCTTATTTTGTTAGTTATCAACTTATCAATACCATGAACATGAAGGCATTTTACTATTATGAATCTATGATATGCTATTATGAGATTATCAAAGTTTGCTTGTCTAGAATTAGTTCCTCAATGAATTTAATTGTGCAAGACCTCAAGAAAATCCTATACTTAGTGTCCAATTCATTAATAATTTAATAGTATAATTAATGCTTAATAGTAAATGTGTATGTTTATTTTTATATAAAAAATTTGTTTTTTTAATATAAATATCTATTTATTATACTTAAAATAATATTAAAAGTACAAAACGCTTTAAGACGCTTAATCTCCGCATTGACACGCTTTAGCTTGTGATTCTTGATTTTCGACCTCGACGCTACGCAACGCTTTACGCTATTTAGAACACTGGTTATGATTCAACAAGTTAGATGTAGAGCTAGTCATTTCCGTCTACTTTCTATGTAGTGTTGTCCAATTTACAAGCAGCTTATTGCAACTCATTATTTTGTAGAGTGGGAGCAAGTTTGAAATGCAATTGATGAATCATATGAGATGCCTCATGAAATTACTCAACTAACCTTGTAATAAGTATATTTTAAATATTTAAAGTTTTATTTATGAAAGGATTGTTAAACTGGTATAATAATCATGTGAATTAAAAAATCGATCTCTTAAGAAATAAATGGGTGGAATATGGTAGAAATGTCTAACTGCGCAATTAGACCTTTTGGTTGGGGACTACTTTGCATAAGCAAACTTGTATGTGAATGACATCGCAACTACCTCTATAGATTGGGGGGATGAATGGTGCAATTTTTTCAAAATTTAATATTTAACAGAAGGTTAACACCAATTATGACGAATACCATTACTCATTTTTAAAACTGAAGCATCTTATAATGTCATTTTTATAAAACTAGAGCATCTACAAACTTTGAATTTATAGAAATGGCATCGGCCATGCACTGAAGTGGTGGTGGGCCACGATTATGGTGGTGGCTGTGGTTGGGGGAAGATGTGGAAGAATGATTTTTTTAATAAAAAAATTAATAATTAATTTTTAATTATTTATTTGGGACTGGTTCGCACATTTTTTTAAAAAACTGAGATATAGTTGAAATTAATTCTTTATTTTTTCTCCTTTTCTATTTGTTTTATTTAAATAGTGGGTCATATTTGTCATTTCCCAAAATATCATTAAGAAAATAGAAGAAAAAGAAGTCTTTCACACTTTAGCACTCATATAAGGGGTTATTTGGCCAATTTAAAAATATGGAGGCATTTGACAATAGGTCCATACATTGAAAGATATTGCGTCAATATGCCATATTTTTATTTAAAAATTGTATCATTTGACGATACTAGTTCCCAAGGCTAATCGATTAAAGAAGTTACCCATGGCTCATCGAGTTATGGTTTGGCTGCCAAAATTAAGACGGTGGTTACTCCAATTCGTCCCTAACATATGTTTCTTGATTGCATAGTCAACAAGCTTTACATTTTGTAGCTTATTTAATCCGTAATTACTCTTCAATCAAATAAAGCAACACACGTGAACATTGCGTACGGTTTCTTAGGAGTAAAATTGTGTTATAATCATTCGTATTTCAAAAGAACACATTGCTATTATATTTGCTAAGTTGAATAAATGACATTTTTGGGAACAATGCCGAAGAAATATTATTGATCCTCAAATCTCTTTCATCTTGAACTATATGTGATCCATTTGAGGTGATAGCTCTTCTGCATTCATGGAATAGTATCTATAAAATTGAAAATTGTTTCGAATGCAAAATAGATTGACTTGTTGTGTATATGAAAGTCGACTACTAGTCAAGAGACTCGATTATGCAACATGTACATATTGACTTGGGAAAATTCTGCAATTAATCTCAATCTATAGAGGAAGTTTAAATTTCACCCCTATACAATTTTGTTTTTGCGTAGTAGTCCCCAACAAATAGGTCTACGTGCACAATTAATCCTTTCCTTTCCGTCATATTCCATCCATTTCATTCTTAAAATGTCAATATTTAATTCACATGATTATTATAACCTCAATTTTATTATTCGATACAATTTAGCAAAGTTTTCATAAATAAAACCTTAATAATGTATAATATTTGATATGCTAAAGATTAAACTCAACCGAACGAAACACTGACGCATTTTAAACATAACGAGTTGCAATAAATAGTGCTCTTGTAAACTGGACAACATTGCATAGAAAGTGAACAAGAATGACTAACTCAACATCTAAACCTGTTGGTTGATGACTATAAAGATAAATTAAAAATTGAACAAGGATTACATTGCAATTACTTGTATTAGTTGAAGACAAAAGGTACAATTTTATCAATAAATTTCTCAAGTGGCCAGCAATGCCAGATATGAAGAGGAATATTTAACATTTTGTGTAATAATCAAATTAGGCAACTTTGTCGGATTAGTCGGTTGTTAACTTTTCAAATTTTTATACTCCCGATTAAATGTTATAATTAATTAACATTACTTTGAGGCGCATTATAAAAGTTATATTTATTAGGACAATTTGAGAAATCTATCTGATTTGGACTCATTCTAGTGTCGGACTCGTTTTATATGATTTTTAACTTCGTTTGATATGTTTGATACACACACACACCCACCTTGTTTAACACGTTTAACTAATTTTATGAAACTGTTTCTTCTATTTAGAAAATTTTTTAAAGAAAGCTGATCATATGTAATTTTTTCTTTAAAAAAGACTTATATTCCATTTCCACCTTTTCGAAGTAGTAATAAATCTATCCCTAACCAATTTTATTAGCAAAATCCATTCCTAATCTTTCAATTATTAGCAAAGTGTATCCTTGCGTAGATTTTGGCAGTCCAAGTCACTTTAAATGACGCATGTGCCATCCTTCTTAAATATACTAGTAAGACGTACGTGCAATGCATGTGTCATAGTATAGTTGGCTATATGATAGCGTAAATATAAAAAAAAAAAAAATTATTTGTCTTAAACACTAGTTACATTACATTTAAAACACTTGAAGTGATGATAGATGACAAAAATAATATTAAGAGATTTGATTCAAAACTTATTTTCTAAACTTTGCGTTTGAAAGTCCTCTCTGTTCTTTTTTAAAAAAGATAGGGCATAGATGATTAAGTGTTAATGCCCTATTAAAGAGATAATGAAGTTCAATCTATCCCTCATTTTTCTATCTATTAAGGTAAGACATTATATTTCCTTCATCTTGTGCTCATAGAATCTCCAATTACATGTATAGTTGCACTAGTATTTAATTTCTTTACCAAGACCCTATGCAAGATGTATGTAGTCAATACTAATTAATTAATGATAATAGAGTGCAAAATTTAGGACAAATCAAGGGTCTCTATCAATATTAAAACCACAACACAACGAAAACTTCTATCATAGAGGCAAAAAGAATGACAAACGATCACACAACATTATAAATTCCGTCAAATATCTTTTCAGCATATTCTAATGATACTATACATTAAATCCATTTTTAAAAAAAATCAAAATAACCGACTTCATAGAAGATGTTTGTCTACCAGCACTGCGTGATGTAGGATGATTCTTCTAAAAATCATTGAGTTCCTTCAATATCCATTTTGACACCATAAATTTACCCTTTTTAATCGTAGAAATTGAAGAAAAATGAAATTTAGAGAAATTTGTGTGAGTATGAGAGTTGATGGTGGAGTAGAAAAGAAAAATTAACGATTATGATTTTACGTTTAATAATTGAAGATGATTTTTATATTTAAACTTAATCAACAATATATTTATTATTATCACATTTTAAGTTTTTTCAAAAAAATTTAAATCGATCCAAATGAATATTCATATCGTGAAATATCGAATCAAACGAAAAATTATAGGAAAATAAAATTCGAAAAAAGGACATTGGAAAGTGGTTGGGATTAAAAAGAAACATAAACAATCATGACTTTACGTACTGAATCAAACGTTTAAAAAAAATTAATTCAAAATGGCTTAGCCGAGCTGAGACATAAACATATTGAATCAAACGTAATAAAAAAAGGGCTTAGATGGCTTAGTCGAGCCCAGCCATAAAGCCATTTGACTCGACTTGGTTTATGAATAGTAACCACCAAGTGATTATTTTATTTATGTAGGATACATAAAGAAAAGATGCAAAAAGGGAAGAATTAAGTTGTGCATGTAGTCCCTAATCTTTTATGTAGTTACAAAAACAAAGACGAAAGAAAAAAATAAATAAGGGTCAACAATGCAATTTTTCCAAAATGAGGCAAATAAAAAAATTGAAAAAGGAAAAAAAAAACCCCCAATTCATCTTTTTCAATCCACCAAACCACACCATATCACCATTGACGCCGCCACACCTAATATTCTCAACAGTAATAGTGCTAATTAATTGAAATATTCGAGATGTATTGTGCTAATAAAATTGGTTTAGGTATAGATTTGCTAATCTTAAAGGATGGGGATGGAAAAAAAAAAAAAAAAAACTTATTTAATTGTTTGTAAGAAAAATTGTACCACTAGTCACCTATGTGTTGTCCTAGTAGCAAGTTTGCCTACAACTTAAAAATGATCAAATTGGTCCTCAATTTTTCATCACAGTTTCACAATCAATCTCAAACAAATTGTCCAACCTTCTGTTGAATATTAAATTTAGAAAAATTGCATTATTCATCCCCAATTTAGAGAGGTAGTTGCAATATCAACGTACAATTTTGTTTATGCAAAGTAATCTCCAACTAGTAGGTCCAAGAGTGCAGCTAGTCATTCGCATCATATTCCACCCATTTCATTCTTCAAATGTCAGTTTTTCTAATTCACATAATTATTATATCATTAATATTATTATTTGATATAGTTTAACAAAAAAATTCATAAATAAAACCCGAAATATTTATAACATATTTTCAGCTACATTTCAATGTTTAGGCCCCTTTTGGTAAAGGTAGTGATTAAAATCAAAATTTTTGTAGATTTTGATAAAATTTGATGAAATGTATGATTGAAAAGTTATGAATCCTATAATATATATAGTTAAAATTAATTGTTGACTTTAATTTGAAATTTTAATTGAATTTTATTCCAAACCAAATAAAGGCTTCATATTTTCTCCTATATGTCACTTAATGACTTGCACCCAGGACCTCGATATGATCCACACGGCGACTTACAACAAGGCGCACCAAACCTTATACAATGTTGATCTTTAAGGGACTACAACCGACCCACACTACAAATGAATTTTACAATTCAAATCTTCTCTTATTTATCGAATGATAAAATCAAAGTTGAGTACAAGAAGAGAAGAGGCAAACACTTCAATAGATAGCAAATGAATTAAGCTCGAGTGTTATGTTGGAAAACTTTGATGAATGAATGATAATGAAATAGTTTGGCTCAATATATCAAAGTTTTCAACCAATTAATCTCTCTTAATAAATAATAACAAGTTAAGTATAAAGAGAGATTTACATTTCAATAAGTGTTGACAAAGAAAACTTTTATCAAGATAGAAAATAGAGGAGTTCGAAAGTTTTCTTGCAAAGTTAATTTCTTGATGAAATAAATAAACCAAGTTTGGATCAATCAAAAAATTCTTGTAATAGATGAATTGAAAGATAAATCAATGTAAGCTCAATAGATATTCAACCAAAAACTCTCTCAAAATATGTCTAATTAGTGTTGGAATTGAATGGAAGAGAGTTGAGTATTTATAGATGAAAATCTGTCAAAAACTCTGTCCAACCGGACGCGCTTTACCGGACTGCGGTACAGTACCGGACGGTCAAATAGCCGTTACTTTTTGTCATAAAATCAGACCGTTGAAATTTGACCGTTGTGGCCAAAAATCGATTTTACCGGACGTCCGATACGACAGTTTTATGCCGGACAGCTTTCCGTATTTTGATCATATCTTTTTCTCCCGATGTCCGATTAAGGTGATTCAAAATGAGTTGGAAAGCTAATTCAAAGGGCTACAACTTTTCGTCAAAAATCATCTTCAAATTAGATCATATTCCATGTCAAATAGCTGTCCAAATATGAGATTGAAAGACCGAAGTATAACTTTTTGATTGAAAGTAGAAGTGTGATCTTTTGAGGGATGTTTGGAAATGACTTTTCAAGATTTTTGATATATTATAAATGTTTATTTTTCTAAGATCATTTTCATGTCAAAACAATTTATGCAAGTGATGAATTTATGATAAATACTTGAGCTTTATGCACTTGCTAAACATTGACGAGTTCTACCTTTATATATATAAATGAGGTTCGATAAATAGCTCTATCTTCAACGTTCTTGATCTCTTCGAGCCTCTCTTTGAATTGTATCTCGAATGATTTGTCTTGAATGCCCGTTTAACCTTCACTTGTACTTCATTTGAGTGTGAATAATAATCTTTATAACTTTGAAAGCTTAAACACTCAATTCAATTTGTTAGTAAACAAGATGAGCTTGTTTGTTATAATCAAAACATTAAGGTCATGATCAACCATAGGTCAACAATGACAACATCATCAACTCTACGCACACACACTCCCTTCGGCAACAAATTGGTGAGAAATCGTGATGCTTGTAAACTAGATAGCACTGCATAGAAAATAGATAGAAATGACTAAATTCACATCTAAACATGTCACATGTGGTTGATAACTATGCAGATAAGAAAGAAAGAAAGAAAGAAAGAAATGAACGACGTACGAGAACCATATTGCAACTACTTGTATTGATATGAAGGCGAAAGACACAATTTTCTCAATTATTTTCGATAGTGGCCAGCAATTAATGCAAGCCATGCTGAGGAATATTTAGTCCCTGTTCTCAGATTAGTTAGTTACTCACTTTTTATATTTTTATACTTCCAATGATAAGTTAGAATTAATTAACATTACTTTAAAGCGCACTACATGTTCATTAATTATATTTATCAGAGAAATCTTGAGTGCTTTGCATTCGTAGTCTAAGATGTATTCAACTGAGTAACTGAATAGTGGAAGTATATCTTCCTTTCAACTGTATAATCACGGCTTTACATCAGGGCCGGTTTTGCATAGAGGTGAGTGAGGCTAGCGCCTCAGGCCCAACATTGGAGGGGACCTTATATTTTAGCTTCTTTCATTCTTCATTTTTTTTTATTGTTGATAAAACGTTTGAAACATTGTTGCTTTTGTGATTTGATTATAATATAAATCTTTTGTATAATATATTTTATTTATTGTTTTATTGTTAAGTATTTAAATTAACAGTTAACTATTGAATCCATAATACACTTATAGATTTTATATTCATACTATAATTTTGGGTCTAATTATTGAAATTCACCTCAGGGCTCAAGCTCCAAAAATCACTGAACCAGCACTGCTTTACATTAATTATAGAATCTCAAAAAGGCCCTCTATTTTTAAAGAATAATGTAAGTTTGGGTGGTTGCACGTCATAAATTCAATTAATTGAGTCATTTGACTTTACATGAATATATCATTTAATATCATATAATTACCACCTAAATTAGTACTTAACACTAATGGTGATGAATAACATTACTTATTTTTAAAAATGGAATATCTTATAATGTCATTTTTTTAAAAAACTAGAGCATCGACAAACTTTGAATTTATAGAAATGGCACCGGCCATACTTTGAAGTAGTGGTGGGCCATGATTACGGTGGTGGCTGTGGTTGGGGGAAGATGAGGAAAGAAGGATTTTTTTTTTAATTATTTATTTTGGGACTCGTTCGCAAATTTTTAAAAAAATTGAGATATAGTTGAAATTAGTTCTTTATTTTTTCTTCTCATTTTCTATATGTTTTATTTAAATAGTAGGTCATATTCATCATTTCACAAAAAATTATTAAGAAAATAGAACAAAAAGAAGTCTTTCACACTTCAATGTTCATATAAGGGGGGCTTTTGCCAATTTGAAAATGTGGAGGCATTTGACAATAAGTCCATACATTGAAATATATTGCGTCAATATGCCATATTTTTATTTAAAACTTTAGTTCCCAAGGCTAATCGATTAAAAAAGTTACCAGTGGTTTGTCGAGTTATGGTTTAGCTGCCGAAATTAAGACGTTGGTTACTCCAATTTGTTGCGTGAAAGAAGTTATGGAGATGATTTGGGCCATTTCATAAAAATAAAATAAAAAATTCAAGAAATTTAGAAAAGGAAAAATTTGTATATGCCCCAATACAAAAATATAATTTGCATCTTACGGTGTGATAGTAATCTACTCCTCTATTAAAAGAGGGAATCCGCAGTTTACTGTTCATTTATGGCCTATTTTGGTTTTCCATGTTTATCCCCAGTTTCTTAACAAATTCCTCCTCTATATATTAAAAAGAGTTACTGTTCGGAGGAAAAAAAGGATGGCGCCGAGAAAAAAAATAGGCGCCGAGAATTTGCTTTTACCAATTAAAATGTAGGCGCCGAAATTCACTGTATTTTCTTACTTTAGTCGGTCGTCGATTTTCGCCGCTTTTTTGGAATTGGATATTAAATATAAATAAGAAGAAAAAAAGCAGCACAAAAAAAAAAAAAAAAAAAAATTTAAAGCCTCCGCGTGCGGAGGTTTGGGAAAAAAAAAAAAAAAAAAAAAAAAAAAATTAACCTCCGCGCGTGCGGAGGTTTGAAGAGGGGAAGAAAGAAAAAAAAAATAAAAAATAAAAAATAAAAAATAATTTTTTTTAAGGCCTCCGCGTGCGGAGGTTCCAAACCTCCTCACGCGGAGGATCTGGGCCTCCGCGTGCGGAGGTTCCAACCTCCGCATGCGGAGGCCCAGATCCTCCGCGTGCGGAGGTTTGGGACTCCGCGCGGAGGCTAATTACTTTGTTTCTCTGCCTTTTTTTTTTTTTCTAATTTTGTGCTAATAATTTACTCAAGGGAGATGTGATACTGGGTTTTGTATGATTGATAAACAAGGATTAATTGGAATGGCAGCAGATTGGAGCAGATATTGTTAAGAGAGCATTCAGTTATCCATTGAAGTTAATAGCCAAAAATGTTGGGGTAAATGGAAGTGTTGTGATAGAGAAGGTGAGGCTTGACTCAACTGCTTTCGTGCCATGTTCAAAATTAATCGTTCTAGAGCTTGTATCTGAATTGTGTTCAATTGACATGAGATTCTTTGTTTAGGTGTTGGCCAATGATAATCCTAAGTATGGTTACAATGCCGCAACTGGAACATACGAGGATCTAATGACCGCTGGCATAATTGACCCCACAAAGGCAAGTTCCTTTACTGCATCTTGTTTCTAAACATCAAAGTGGTATGAATTTTAATTAATATGGTTCAACTAAATTGTTATTTAGCACGTTAACTCAGTTTTGATGTTTATTTGTAATTAACTGAGCATTGACATTTAGTGTCCCATCCTTAAATCGTCAACGTGTAGTTTAATGAAAAGTTGGGCATTTAGTTACTTATTTCTTCATGGATCATGTAGCATAAAAAAGTCTTGATAGAGATCTCCATTGGAAGAAAATTGATAGATTTTCATGTTGATAATACTCGTGTTATGTTCTCGTATTCTGAGGCCTCTTTCAAATGATTAGCGTATTTTCAAGGTTAAAATATAGTTATTTCGTTGCGAAGAAGGGAAATTAAAAGCGTTGTCCGATCAATAAGGGTTAATATATAAAATTGTGTAAAACGGTTAAAGGTCGGACTTTCTGATGATGATTGACAGCGGGGGAGGGACCTGAACCCTAAATAAGTTCTGTTTGCTTTTGTTTCTTTTCACTTACTACATCTTTAGAAATTCGATTAATGCTCATTGGAAGTGAAACATTAATTTCGTTTTAAGTAAATAATTTGGATACTCATAAATAACACAATAACCTCTTACCTTTTTCAGATTTTGTTTAGAAGTAAGAGAGTATAATGTTGTCTAGGACGATATATAAGTCCTTTTACTCCTAATGTTCAGCTTTTGGTCCCATGATGAAGATGGGCTGAACTGATATACACTGTATTTATGTTTTTTTAGCGGGCATGCTGATGTTTCTGGGACTATAACTCATAGGCTCATGTTTTTCATTCGTGATTTAGTCACTGGATATGGTGGAACTGTCAGAAATTCTTATGCGAATGAAATTGTTCAGTTCTCCTGTAGGTCTGATATTTTCAGCTCTTTATTGTATCTCCTAATCCTGTATTCTATTTTGATCAATCAATATGATATTTAAGGTTTTTATTTTACGTTGTTATTATCATTATATACACGCTAATAAACATATAATAAGTACAAAACTCGTGCATCGCACGAGAAGGCTAGGGTAGAGATTTACACTCCCAATTTCTTTGCTCGGCAGCTGGGTTTCCGGCCAGCCTGGCCCGTTTCTTTTCTATTCCAAAAACCTGACTGAGCGCTTTTGTACTATTAATAAAGCAGATGTTGCAAGTATAGAGGCCCATAACCGTGTTCTGGCGGACGCCTTTTCGATGACCCATTTTCGTTCCAGTTCCGCCATTCACCCCCTTTTTGAGCAACTTTGGCCATCGGTGAAACGGAGGATATTTACAACTGGCGCCACTACTGCCTTTCATTTGCTAGACCGGCTGAGTACTTCTTCCACTCCTCTTTTAGCCACCCCTGTATCAATCAGGAGTCCTTCTTCCCCTTCTCATTCTAAATGGCCTATTCTTTCTCCTGCTCCTTCGTTTGCTAAAGCCGTTCTGCCAAGGGCATATCAGGCCGGAAACGGCCGGCTTCGGCATCCCCTGTTTTACCGGCAGACGATGATGGTGAGGACGATGACGATGACACTCCTCTCATCTTTAGGAGAAAGGTAATCTATATCTGTATATTCGCGGATATATTCTTCCATTTGCTAACGGCCTGTCTGACTTTTCAGAAAAGCTTGTCTTCTCCTCCCAAGGTCATAGTTTTGGCAGATTCTTCCTCACCCTTCCTGTCGAGGCTGCGTCGCCCAGGCGTCAAGCTCCAACAACATTATCCCCAACCAATCTTCTTCCTCAGGGTGTCGACCCCCCAGGCGTGGAACTAGAAGGTAATGCTTATTTTTGATGCCTTGGCCTTTCTTTATCGCTGCTGGCTCATTTGTGTACTGTGATGTGGTCACGTGCAGAGATTCCTACAGCTTCGTCAAGTGGGAAGAATCTTCCACGCTCAGCTAAATGGAAATTTCCCCAGTTGATGGATGAAATAAAGGAGGCGCCTGAAGTTCCCACTATCGCCGATGAGGTCTTTCTACCTCGCTCTTATTTATTAGTTTTGCTTCATTGTATCGAAAATCTTCAATGTCAGTACCTTTCCTTGCAGGAATCTGATAGCATCATCAATTCCATCCAAGACGTACTCAATTCTTGGCAAGTATGAAGACATCTTCTGCATCGCCCTCCACTCCTGCGAATGAGAACCTGACATTTCTCAAAAAGGCGTTGTTTGAGTATGTCTCTTTTATGGACCTGGAAGTAGGCCATGCCAGCGCTGCACATCAAAAAACCAAGCTAGATACGTTGAGTGCGAATGTACCGCAAGCACTCTCACTCCCATCGCCCAGCATCTCAGTTGATTTTAAAGTGATTAAGGGTCTTCATGCCGACGTTGTTTCTTTGCTGGCCAAAAACACAGAATTGAAGGTCAGAAGTGGTCAATATCTCCGCGCTTCTTCTGAGAAGGAATCCTTACTTCAGGCAATCGACAGGAGCCAGGCTGAACTGACCGAAGTTTCTTCATAGCTCGTGGTAGAAGATTCCTTAATGTTGAGCCTATCCACGAGATGAAAGAGCTACAAGCGAAGATGGATGACTGCAAGGCAAAGATGGCTGCCAAGAGACGTACTGCCTTCCAAGGAATTGCTAGGACAACAACTCTATTGGAGCAGTATAAAAAGGTAGAGGTTGATGATGACTTGGTGAAAGAAATAGAAATCCTTTCTTCTAGGCAGAGCGAAGAGTGGAATAAACTTAGGCAACAGATGCGATCAGCTTGGGGCGAATTGTAATTAAAACATTTACGTCCTAACTTTGTAACTTTTCGCGCTGAATGCCCTGATGTTATGTAATCTGATGTCATTCATCGTCATTAATGAATAGATATTTTGAAGTGGCATTTATCCTTGATTGTCAATTTACCTCGTACTTAGTCTCGATGCCAACATTCATGCATATTCTCTTGGCATTTTGAATTTTCTTCCCTAAACCTTTGGGCCATATGGATTTCACTCACTGGTCATAAATGCGACTTTCCACATTCTGGCTTTTGATCTTCCAGCCCCTATAAAAATGCATGTTTATACTCATCATCTTCATCCTCAGCCTCTCAAATTCAAATCTCTTGCCATCAAAGCCTCCTGCCACTGCATGGCACTCCGATCGCTTACCAACAATTTCCTCTTCTACCGGTAGTATGGAAATGTTCTTTCAATCGAAGCAAGATTCTTGCCATCGGTTTGTCCGTGAAGAGTGCTTCTCCTTGCCTACTATTGCAGCAATGCATTTAGGAAGGCTAAAGGGCTCTCTTCACCGGCCATAGACTAAATGGCTGCTTCTCTCCGCCTGCCTTTGCAGCAATGCATCTAGGAAGGTTTTGGGGCAGTTCACCCTCTTACTGGGCCATAGACTGAAGGGCTGCTTCTCATCGTCCACCCATTGCGGCAATGCGTTTGGGAAGGTTGCAGGGGCAGTTCACCCTCTTACGGCCATAGACTGAAGGGCTTGCTCTCTCGCCCACCTTGCAGCAATGCACGTAGGAAGGTTGTGGGAGCGGTTGGCCCTCTCATTCGGCCATAGACTGAAGGGCTTGCCGTACTGGTTTCACTCTTTCTGTTCCTTTCAGCCAGAAGATAATTTGTAGCATATCTCGCCTTGTATTTTGACTGTGTCCTTTAATTCTTGTAAAGAATGGTTGTAAGGAGCACTGGATAATAAAGGACTGTGTTTTGAATATGCCTTGTTCTCTCTGACTTTACTTAGACCGTGATCGTCCAATTTTATTTACCGCCATCGTTCGGCATGAATACAACACAATTGCAATGCTTACCACTTACGCATCATTTGTTTATTTTCTTATTCGAATGTGATCGTCCAGTTTGTTACTTGCCGTTGCTTGGCATGGGTATATTACGATTGCGATTTTATCACTCATGTGTTTATATGTTCACTTTCCCAAAGGGATGGACATATCTTTCAAGTACTTACCATTAATAAATCTAACGTGCTAGTACCATCTAAATCTTCCAAGTGATAAGCTCCATTAAGCAATACACTCTTTACTCTATACGGCCCTTCCCAATTTGTCGACCATTTGCCATATTTTGGGTCTTTACTATCTAAAGAAGCACTGCTCCAAACTATTCGCGTTGCACTAAAAAAAACTTGGCTAATAACTTCTTGTTGTAAAATTTAGCCACCCTTTGTTTCTAGACTTGCAACCTGTCTAGCACATTTACTTCAATTCGGCCAACTCTAGTAAGTTTTGAGTCAACGATTCTTTGTACTCATTTTCGCTTAATTCGTGCTGCCGACGCACCCTTATTGATTGCACGTTAATTTCCACGGGCAAATACAGCTCCTGCCGACATAAGTGAGTTGGAAAAGCGTAATGTTGGTGCTTGAACGGGGCGATGTTCTGTAAGCCCATAAAGCCTTGTTCAAGCATTCGTGCCAATTTCTGGCGTTTTCATCTTATCATCTTCCTTATGATAGAATTCAGAATCTTGTTAGATGATTCTGCCTGACCGTTTGATTGAGCGTAGTACGGTGTGGAGTTTACCAATTTAATTCCAAATTCGCTCAAGAATTCCTTCACCTGATCCCCATTTTGGGAAGTCCCATGATCTGTCATTAAAGTTTGCGGAATCCCAAATCTGTAGATGATATTGTCCCGGATAAACTCTATGTATATTTCTGGGTGATTCTTTTAGAGGCACGCCTTGACCCACTTGGTGAAAAAATCCGTGGCGACTATAATAAAGGTGTGTTGTTTGGATGATGGATGGTAAAATCTTCCTATCAAATCTATCGCCCAACATTTGAACGGCCAAGGTTTGATAATGGGTGCCATGTTGCTTGCTGGTGCCCTCTGTTTTGGACCATGTTTTTGGCACGCTAAACAAATTTTTGCATATTGAACACACGATTCACCCATCTTTTGGCCAAAAATATCCACTTCTAATAATTAGCCATCTCATATTTTGGCAGCCTGATGGGCTCCACATATCCCTTCATGGACTTCGGCCATAATTGTCTTAGACTCTTGCAAGTTCACGCATTTTAATAAAACACCATCAGAACGTTTTTTGAATAATTCTTCGTCTATTAATGCATAGTTCAATAAACGCAATTTCGTTCGTCTATCAATTCGCCCATCAAGCTATTTGAAGGACTCTTTAATCTCATCTACCCAATCCAGTGCGATCCCAATTTCTATGCATTGAATTTCCGTTTTCCTTGCCCTCCACTGAACAACGGGCAACATAGTTCCGTATTCGTAGGTAGATTCCCAACTCATCACCTTTGAATAGCCAGAAGCCAACTGGGCCAACTCGTTGGCCATGTCATTGTATATTCTATTGAAACATTGAAGCTCTACTTGGTCAAATTCTTCCAACAACTCTGGGGCGATTTCGTATAAACTTATGAGAGAATCACTTTGGCATTTAAAACCACCGGTCATGATGAATCACCAATGAGAACGCCCCTGACGGATTACGTGTCTTTACTTTCATATCTACCATTAACTCCAAGCATACAATTAAGGCTTCGTACTCGGCTTGATTATTAGTACAGATCATGTCCAAGGTGAATGCGAACTATAGCAAACCCCTAAAGGATTTTTATCCAAAGCCACTCCCTACCCTTGCTCCTTTGGAAGTTTTCGCTCCATCAAAAATATAAAACCCATGGTTTAAATTCAAATGAATCAACCTCAAGTTCTAGTTCGTTAGGCACGTCCGGCATGGATGATCGGCCAGAAAATTAACCAGGGCCTGATTTTTAACTGCATTTTGGGGCACATACTTTATTTCGAATTCCGACAGTGCTAAAGTCCAAAGACCCATTCGTTGGTGTAAAATAGGGCGAGAAAACTGTATTTGAATAAATTAACTTTGAATAGATAGACTGTTACAGGCCGCAAATAGGCCATTAATTTTGTACATGTGAAGTAGAATGCGAGAACAACACTTCTCAATAGCAAATTATTACATTCACATTTGGTCAACCGTCTACTTAAATAATAAATCGCCCTTTCTTCGCCAACTTGGTATTCTTGTGCGACCATCCCCGCTATCGATTCTTGTTCAGCCGAAACGTACAGTTTCATCGGCCGCCCTTGGCTTGGTGACACCAACACCGGTGGGCTTGTTAAGTATGTCTTCAGGCTTTCGAAAGCCCTTTGATGTTCTTCCTTCTAGACGAATTCGTCTTGATTTTTCAGCTTTAGGAGAGGCGAAAACGCTTTCGTTCGCCCTGCAAAATTGGATATAAAAGCGTGCTAGAAAATGATTTGGCCAAAAACCTTTGAAGTTCCTTTTATTATAGGAGCCTTAGCCTCTAAATGGCCTTAGCCTTTACTCTTATCAAGTTCAATCCTCTTTTATGTACCAGGAATCCAAGGAAATTTCCTGCATTCACGCCAAACGAGCATTTCAAAGGGTTCAATCTAAGTTTATGCTGCCTCATTCACTCAAATGAGCATCTTAGTTGTTAAAAATGGTCTTCTTCTTTAACAGATTGACCACTACATCATCTACATAAACTTCACAAATTTGCCTATAAATCATGAAAAATGAGATTTCATTGATCTATGATAAGTTGGCCCTGCATTTTTTAGTCCAAACGGCATTACTACCCACTCAAAGCACCCTAAAGACTCAGGGCATCTAAAGGCAGTTTTGTTTACATCTTCGTCAGCTATGTAGATTTGATTATATCCCGAATATCAATCCATAAAAGAGTACATCACATGCCCTGCAGTCGAGTCTACTAGAGAATCTACTGTAGGAATTGGATATTCGTCTTTGGGAGTAGCCAAGTTAAAATTTCTGAAACTATTGCACTACCATCAAACTTGTCATTCTTTTTAATACTGGCACTATATTAGATAAACACTCCACATATCTGGTCGTTCTAATAAAACCCGCTTTTAGTAATCCCTCTATTTCTTTTTGATATCTGGCAATACATTGGGGGCGAAACGCCTTGGAGGTTGCTTATGAGGCTTAAAACTTGGTTTAGGGGCAAACTATGTTCTACTAAGTTCTTATCCAAACCAGACATGTGTTCATACTCCCAAGAAAAAACAGTCTGTATATTCTTTCAATAAAGCGATTAAACTGTTACTAACCTCGTGAGGCAGCATTTGGCTAACGAACGTTGGGCGATCCTCTCCTTCCTCACCAATGTTCACCTTGACCAATGGGTCTTGAGCTTGTGCATATCCTGACTTAGGGATCTTCGTCGCTTCATCCTCCACGTCGCTCAGAGAATTTTGCTCTTCAAGGCAATCCACTTTATGAACTTCCCAATCCAAGCTCTGCTCCATTTCGGACACCATCAATTTGTCCTTCAGCATCTTTAACGCCGCGTCTTCTTTCTTCATACATTCACCCACCTTCTTTTATTTTGGAAAGCATCAACTTGGCTCTGAAGGCCTGAACTTCGGCCTTTTTTTTTTTTTTTTTGTTTTAATATATTTTATCTTTGCATTCTTTTTTGCAATTACTGGCTCTTCCAAGGCCACTATGTTTGGCCTCTATTTGATTAAACATTCAGTGAGTAAATCCATTGAGAAAGGCTCTTCGCTTTGGGCATTAATTTGAGTTCCTTCCCCATCTTGAACCACTATGACAGGCCCTAATTCCCTTCACAGTACATGAAAACTCCCACTGAATTCGCTTCCGCCACAAAGGGCATATGATCTGCCTGTACCACATCTGCTTCCCCTTTGTCGTTCCAGAAGACTATGCATTGATGGAGTGATGAGGGACTACAGCGACTGCCATGGATCCAATCTCTTCCTAGTAGAACGTTGTAGCTGGTAGGACCGTCTATCACGAAGAAAACAGTAGTCCTAGTGGTTGTCCCTACAGTTATGTCCAGTGCATAAACTATTTTGCTGCAGTGCCCCAACCTATAAAACTTGTAAAGAATGAATTCGTTGGGATCATGTCGCTTTCTGGTCTTTTTTTTTTAGAAAATTTCCTCATCATCCTAGCTGGAATGGTGTTAATAGCCGCTCCATTATCAAAAAGTACTTTTACTATTGGTGCACCATTAACCAAGGCTTTGACGTACAGTGGCCTTAAATGTTTGGTTAACCTCATCGCTGGTTTGTTGAAGATGACTTTTTCAGCAGCGTCTATGTCCACTTCCTGCCTATTTTCTGGCGGGCTATCTCTTGTTGATAGATCAACGTGCAGCACATCAGACTGAGCTTTCTTTCCTGGGTCCCTTCCTTCTCTTTTCCCAATATTTCTTCCTCAGTTACCCAATTTGTAGGAGGAGGCACTATTCTAGGGGGCGATCCGTATTTTTCAGAGCGAGGTACCCTCTTTTTCCTTTTTGGCGTCCCATACAGTACATAGAAATCAAACGATCGACCAGATGGTTCCCCCAATAAATCCACTTCGCGGACTCCTTCCTGTTGTAATTGTTTCAACAGGGTGTTGCGCGACACTCCCCTTTTCCGTCTCTCTGCTTCTAAATCAATCTCTTCTTCAACATCTGTCATACCATCATTCTCGCCATCATCATACATTTCTCTGGAAGTTTGGCCTTCATCGCAGACTAGTACGCAGGCGTCCTCTTCATTATCCTCTTTTCCTTTGCTTTTGAACTCATCGGCCACAAATAGTTGTTAGCCAGGACAGGAGGTAATGTGCCAAACTGGATAGTTAGAGGTTGTTCGGGATCATCTTCGTCTTTCCTGTCTCGCTCAAACTTCGATCTACCAGATGAGCTTTCCGGCAAATCCCCCATTGATTCACCAGTGCCTGTTTCTTCGCTATCTTCAAAAACGTTTTCGTTGGCTATTCTGAGCGTTTTGGGCGCTCTAGGGCGTGATTCCCCTTGCTGTTGCCTCATCATCCGCCCGTAATTACGTTGGTAACGTCTTTGTTGAGTTCTGGTCATTTCATTGAACGGCATTACCCTTCCTGCGTTGTTCTGGAACGAATGCCATACATTGGGCTGGCGAGGCTGCGGCCTAAATGTTCTTCCTTGACCGGCCGACCCAAACCCCCTTTCTCTATGCACCCCTCCATACAACGGCATTCTTCGCCCTCTGACGGGCTGAGCGACTGATACGAAATCAGGCCGATGATGGGATGGCCGTGTCATTGATGACCCTGTATTCGCCTTCAACTCGTGCTTACACCTGTCGCACAGAATATCTTCGCCCTGTTTGGGCTCTTTCCCTTTGATGCGTTCAAACACGCTGGGAAGCTGCTTGGGTTCTTCCTCTTTGTCATCAATCACCAGTTTAAACCTTGGCAGTTTATTTTTCAAGCCAGTCGTTATCATATTCATTGCTAGTGGCCATGGAAATGGGTCTTCGTCCACCGCCATCTTCTTCTTTTCCTTGAACGTAATTCGTCCTGATTCGATGGCATCCTGCAACACATGGCGAAAAACCATACAATAATTAGTCGCATGTGACCATGCATTATGCCATTTACAGTACTTTTACCCTTAATTTGTTCAGAGTCTGGCAATTTGTGTTTGTCGCTCAACCTTATCTGCTTATCCTTATATAACTTATTGAATATAAGATCAGCTTTGGTTATGTCGAACGAGAACGTTCGCGTTTTTCTGTTTTCACCTTTTGCAGGTTCATCTTTGCCTACTATTTTTGGCTTAACTAACATATGACAAGTATATGCTTCTCCTTTTACTAACTCAGCCAAGCATATTTCGGTCTGGTCATAATAACCATCGTCGATAGTATGAACATTGAAATTCGGGTCTTTATAATAAGTCCCTTTACTGGAAAATTTTCATTTGTTCTTCCTCTCTTACCAGTCGCTCATATCTAACGACATTCGCGCTAAGTTGGAATAAATCTGGGAATTCTCTATCTTGGAATTTCTTCTTTAGATCAAAGCTTAAACAACTTTGTGCGATTTTGACAAATTCCTTTTCAGGTAATTGCACGAAGCATTTACTTCTGGCCGTTTTGAACCTTTGTAGGAAATTTTCTGCCCACTCGTTAGGCAATTGACGTAAATTCGCCAAATCGGCCATTGTAACTTCGGATTCAGTTTTATAAAATTGAGCATGGAATAATTGCTCCATTTGTTGCCAAGTTTGGACCGAGTTTGCTGGCAAATTAATGAACCAAGAAAAAGCTACTCCTGTTAAGGAACTTGGGAACAACCTCAACTTATGGTAGTCATTCACCTCACCACTTTGCAACGTGAATCTCCCTACATGTTCTAGTGTAGATACTTCTCCTAGGCCAGTTAATAGTGAGAATTCCGGTACTTTGTAACCTCTAGGCCATGGATATGCCTGATCTATCCAATCAGGGTATGGCTTGGTGTAAATTGGCCTAATCACCGAACGTACCCCAACGGCTATTTGATCTTGTACTATTTCCATAATTTGGTTTCTTAGCACGGCGTTAGGGGGGTTCCCCATTGGCTGATTTACTGGCTGATTCGTGGGAGGTCTAGTGGTCTGCCCTTGATTGGCCATAAAAGTGCCATTATTCAGGTTATAACCGGTAAACTGAGTGTTTAAACCGTCATTCGTACGCAACCCGTTCTGTCCAATATTTGGGACGTTATCTCTTAGGTGGCACTACCCCCCAGGTTAGACATAGTGTTACCATTATTCACGTTCATGGTTCCACTTCCCCCTTGGTTTGAAGTAGAAGGGCCAAAAGGTGGCTCCAAATTTGGGCCAGAATTTACACCAAGAGAATTGTATGGCGAGGTATGCCCCACGATAGTCCTAGATTGGAAGTGATTATCTATAGGCATAGGAGGTTGACATATTTGGCCTACCAACTTATTCATGATTTCATTCAACGTATTTAGTTGTTTAGCATATTATCAAAATGCCTATTCTCGTTCTGGGTAAACTTCTCCATATTATGAATGCTACGTAGATTTACCTGTTCAACGACATCCTGCGTGAGTTCTCCCAGCAATGCACGCATTGTGCGAGGGCTCAATTCTTTCATTGGCTCGTAGCGGCTGTGACTGATTGGACTTTGTCCATCTGTCTGTGGAGAGCGTTGTTGCTCCTCGTATCGCTCAACCACAGACTGGACTACTCCTTGACTTGCTGGTTCTTTATCGGAATTTTTATGAGGCATGATATCTTTTCTCTTTTTGTATCTTCACTTACCAAACATCAACTGTCCCACCGGGCGTGCCAAATTATTTTCGCGCGTTTTTGCAACCCGCCACAATTACGAGAGAGAGGAGTCAGACGATTGTGTAAGGAACAGACCTCTTGAGACAAAGTCCCAAAAAAGGGTGCGTATGCCAGTGAAGGATTACAATTGGGAAGTAGACAAAACGCCTCTAAGGGGCGCAAGCACACCAGTACTAAAAAAAGATTAAATTTAAGCTAAGGAATAAAAATTACATGATCTCTTGTAGAGAGTTTTTGATTCGGTCCCTTTTCCTCTATGACGTTACTTCTCTTATACTTCTTGAGCATCCCTTGGTTATCGAAACTGCTCAGATTTGCTTCGTGTCCTTCGTAACCGCCCACTCTTTTAGTGAGGAATCACTTATTCGGGGAGCAATTGCTTAGTAACCGCTGCCACTACCTTTGTTGCTTCTTGGGTCGTGGGATCGTGCCGGGTTTACTTGCCAACCGCTTGGATCGTGCCGGGTTTACTTGCTAACCGCTTCCAAACTATATCCTTTAGACTTGCTTGATTTTTGGACGACTTGGGGTTCTGGGCGACAATGAGGCTGTCGTCCTGGGCGATTGTGCCGTACTATCTTTGTTCGGCCTCTGGGCGTCCTACAACTTTGGGGCGATGGTATTCCTTTGTTCTTGGGCTTTCAATATTCAGGTTTTTCTACAGGCCTCCAACTTGGGCTTTTCTTCTTGGGCCTTTTAATTGGCTTCTGTTGGGTCTTCATCTTGGATTTATCAATTGGACTTCCTTTCAACTTTGGGCTGCATTTTAGTGTGTCAACAATTCCTTTTAATGAATTATGAATTATTTTACATGTAACTAGTTTGATAGTTTTTTGACAACCATTTTGGTAAACCCCACTCCCCCAAAATAATTATAAAAAAAAAATGGATAGTGATATTTAGTTGAATGTGGAGTTAAAAAATAATACGTGTAAAATATTTTATTGTACGAACGTGTTGTTAAAAATAATCTTATAATAAACCATAAAATAAATTAAAGGGTGTCATTCAGGTACTAAATTTTGGACGTTTCTGGTTGATCTTTTTCTCAAAGCATAGCTTAAAAATGATTATTCGAATAAGATGTTGTGTATTTTTTTTTAAAAAAAAAAAATTAGTTTTAGTTGATAATGCAAACTCAATTATTTTGATTTTGTTTGAATCAAAATAACTTGATTGTCAATACACATAATAATTATACTCATGTCTCACTTTCTGTTAATTACATTAAATTTTAGTTGCATTGAAAATTCTCAGTTTTTGCTCATTTTTTGCAGTTATATCCTCAAACTTTTTTCTCGCATTCGTATTTTTAACCTTCAATTAATTATAAATTTGTATTTGTTGATGACTTTTGTTCAAATATTCTATTAGCGAATTTTGAAATGAGTGATATTTTTTTATCGAACCTTTGTATTTATTGATTTTTTTTCGCTTATATAAAAATATGATGAGGCAAATATGTCTTTTTACACCTTCAAATAGATTTTTTGGACAAAAACTAGGCTAATTATATTACCACCACAAAACACATTATAATCACACCACAATTAAAATATATTTTCAATAAATACACCATAATAATTTACAATTATACTCTTAATACAATAAAAACAAAAAATAAAATACAATACGATATTGTGGTGTACTCTTTCTTCCAATATTACTCGTAAATTTTTTCAACCCTTTCTATCATATTTAATTAGATAGGTAATTAGCACAAAACGTCCATACATTTCAATATTATTGTATCAAATGTCCCTAACTTTCATTTTTCGGTATGTTCACCCTTATTTTTTCCTTGTATTGCGGAAATTATAATTTTCATTCATTTTTTCAATTAAAAGCTGTGAAATGATGAAAAATAAAAAACTAATTGCAGTTCCAAAATTTCAAAAAAAAAAAATACAAATGAGTTATAAATATATAATATAATTAAAAAAAAAAAAACCTCCACCCAAGTTGAAATTGTGAAATCTCCCTTCGTGAATGGAGCCACCGGTGGCCCATACCCAAATCACCACCCACCTCCACCTAAATCGTCGAAAAATGATCCCCTCACTGCTGAGTTTAACCCACACACATTTTCCCACCTATCTATTACACAAACAGATCCTTTAACCACCAAAAGATGAATTGGATTTTTTATTTTTTTAACCTGCCTCATTTTGGAAAAAAAATTATTGTTAATTCTCATTTATTTTTGTTCTTTCATTTTTTTATTCTACCAACCATAAAAGGCTAGGGACTACATGCACAATTTAATTTTCCCCTTAGATTACTAATGGATTATTTCTATTAAATTGGCTTGGGATAGATTTGAATTACTTTGAAAGTTTGGAAACGAAATGTGCAATCAATACTCCTATCGTGTTAAATGGATGACATGTCATATCACTACAACAAAAATAATTATTTGCAACACTAAAAAGATAATATTTGTTAATCTTTGACAACATTTTAATAAGTGAATGTTGTCATTGATTAATAAAAATGAGTTTTGGCAACTTTTTTAGAAAAATGTTACGATAGACTCCCTTTTTGCAACGTTTATTGAGTGTTGCGGAAGATTTTATTTTTCGTAACGTTTATCAAATGTTGCAAAAAGAAAAGCCTTTTGCAACGTTTATCAAACGTTGTGAAAAGTCTATTTTTGCAACGTTTATGAAACGTTGCGAAATGTTTCACTTTTGCAACGTTGTTTGAACGTTGCTAAAAAAAAAAAGCTTTTTACGCTGCAAATTACTTCAGTAGACTAACTTTCCTCAACGTTTTTTAAGCGTCACTAATATATACTTTTGGCAACCTAAACGTTACAAATCTTTTGGAATCGCACACGTTGTGAAAAATTCTCTCGCCATCCCCCCCTCAAATTGAAAAATTCCCTGTCTTCCTTTAGCATCAACGCTTGCAGCACAACCATCTCGACCACCGCATTTGGAGAAGTCTTCCCCTTCCACCTCCAAGAAGCTAGCCGTCGCCGCCGTAAAGCAGCACAACCATCTCGACCACCACGATACCCGATCTTCTTCCATCGCTAACAAGAAGTATGTTATCGTTTGTTTTTTAGTGTGTGTGTTTTTTGGGTTTGGTGATTTTTTTTGCTAGTTTTTAATAAATTCTTGAAAGAAAATTAGAAATGGAGGGTATGGTTTTGGTTGGAAGTTGTGGTTTTCGGTTCAGTCTTTGGAGACATTCTTTTTTATGTGTAAATTCTGTTTTTTTTTTTTCGTGAATGGGTAGTTTGAAATTATTCTTTGAATATATTTTTGAATAAATTATAGATCCATTTTCGAACCTGTTAAGAGTAAAATGTGCGTATTATTGTGTGAAGTTCTTTAGAGTTTGGCAAATCTGGGCGCGGTGCCTAAACATGCATACATTGTATCTGGGCAAGTTTCTTTGCTTCTTGATTTTGATCGAGAGCCTTTTTAAATTTCTATGAAAAAATGAATTGAGATTATGGAAGGATAATTAGGAATAGATTTGAGGAACGTGATGGCAAAAATTAAGCCTTCGTTCATATTAAGGGATATTGTTACGAAGAGGATGAAGAGGACCATTGGAGATGGCTGGAAAAGAAAAAGAGAAGCAGCAGACACAAACCAAGAGGAAAATAGGAAGAAAACGAATAACGGTCACAACCAAAATCCAAATGGAAAACGGCGTCGTTTCGAGCTGGGGATTAAAAGTGTCGTTTTAATAATTAGTGGTGTCGTTTTGGTTGGTAATCAATTTCAAATATCAGTCATGTTTTCCTTCTCTCATTCACGTTTTTCTTCTTACTGGTTAGTTATATAGTTGCATTGTGGGAAGTAGAAGGTGTGATGTGAATTGGAATTCTTTTTCTCCAAGTCTTCTTCTACTTTCTTTCTCCATCTCTCTGTAATTTCTTTTACTGTTAATTTTCATTTCAGAAATAATAAAAATTACAATTGTTATTTGAGTTGATCGATTCAGTTCATTGGTAATTAGTGTGGTGTTTAGTATCAACCATCACAGATATTGAGGGATATTTAAGCATATATCTGTTTGTACTTGGGTGTTGTGCAATATGTATACACTTCTGTATTAGTCAATCAGAAATGTATGATTGTAATTGAGGAAACAAGTTTTTTTGTGAAGTTGATGACTTTGGACCCACAGGCGAAAACTCTTGAAATTCCAGAGCCAACCAAAACGTTTAATATCTATGTTTGGTGTTGAAATTTTATCTTTATGAATGGCTGCATAGCCCGTATGAGTCTGTAATTCACGAAGTTGATCGTTTCTTGCAGCCATCTGTTATTTCTGGCAATGGGACCAATGGGGCATTGACTCCCATTCTACCGGATTTTATTCTATGGCCTGTGACTGGTGCCAAATCAATGAAGGGTACTCCGTATTGGATGGCACCTGAAGTTATTCGCCAGACTGGTCATAGCTAGTGGGTAAAAGAACACAGCTCAGTTCATTTAGCTGATCAACTTTGCATCTGTTCATTTTCTGCATCTGTTTTAGTAATGCATGGAACATCTTCACAAATCTTCATATATTTGGTAGATTGAAGTGGCTTTCCTATATTACCTCCAGAATGATAAAATGTGAGGATACTACCGATGATTGAACAAGTAGCATTAATCGAAGTGCTTTAACTATAATAACTCTTAATTCATTTTATTTTGTAGCCGCTCTCATGTCTCACAATAATGGTATGCTTCACTGGGATGTGATCTTCACTCGGAGTGTGCATGATTGGGAGTTGGAGTCCATCTCTTCTTTTATGGATCTTTTCTACTCTATTCCGGTGCAAGGTACAGGGGAGGATTTGATTAGTTGGGGCTCTCTTGCTTCTAAGGCCTTTACCGTTAAGGCTTGCTATCATCACTTGAGCTCCCCATCTCCTAGAACTTTCCCTTGGAAGTGTGTGTGGAAATCCAAGGCCCCTCCTCGTGTGGCTTTCTTCTCGTGGACTGCAGCTCTGGAGAAGATCTTGACTATGGATAACCTTCGCAAACGTGGCCTCATTTTGGTTGATTGGTGCTGTTTATGTAGGGAGAGTGGGGAGACATAAAAAAATAAAAGCAAAAATAAAAATAAAAATAAAAAAGAAAAAGAAAAAATAAATGGGGCAAGTGACTTGCCTTGCCCCGCCCCGCCCCGCCCCGCCCCTATTCCGCTCCGCCCGACGGGACGGGGTGGGATTGGCCGACCCGTCCCATACCTGCCCCGTTGTCATCCCTATTTGACTTTTTAGTGTGCTTCATAAATTTTGGTAGGGAACCTGACTTTAGGCCTTCTGCATCAGACTTGTTACAAGCATGGAAAAATGAAAATATTCCTCACCTTGTAGTGGCAAATAATGGAGGGTAGTACCATGGGGTGTTAGTGGTTATGACAGAGTTGGCATTTATGGGTGATGACATGTTAAGTATGGATTCTTTGACAATGTTCATTGAGGATGGAGGAATAATGTAGAGCTGGACATGATATATGACATTGTTTAGCAAAGTAGCTCGATAAATTCTAGAGTATTCTTCTTGTGCTACAGATTTTCTCAGTAACCCATCCCAACCCAAGCCCAAGTTTTTTAAAATGTTGAAAGAGCCCAGCCCACCCTTCCCTTTCCCTTTCCCCCCAGTTGCCAATCTCTTCAGTTCGTTTTCCTCAATTCTCCCCGACTGAAGACGGCTGGCGACTGCGTTCTCCTTGACTGGCATTCACTCACTCAATAATACAGAACAAACGAAAGGTGCAACTTTTTCTCTTTTTATGTTTTAGGTTTTCAGTTTAAATTTTACGCCTAGCGGTTTGGTTGGGGATTTCTTGATTTCTTCACTGTATACTGACTATTATAGACATAACGGCTAACGCACTTTCACTTTGTATTGATGATTTTCTTGTTGCATAATTCTGTAGTTCTTCATAATGTGACGTTTGAAAATACATGTCTGATGATTTATACGCGTTGTTTTATTGATTTGCATTCACGATTGGGGTTGATTGACTCGTTTCGAATTTCTTGATCTGTTCTACGTGTGGTATTTCTTTCTGACAATTTGTGATTTTTGGTTCATTTAGGCATTATATTGTATTTTGGATGACATGGGAATGATGCCTTGTTCTAGTTAAAATTCTGATGAGTATTTTTGTTGTTTGCTTGTTTTTATTTGTTGCATTTTGGATTATGTGAACGTTTTCTTTCAATTTTTCTCTTTACCGGTTTTGTATAATTTGATAAATCTAGGATATACGTAACTTGCATTACTTATTTATGTGAAACCCCAATGACTTAGTCCCCATTGGTAATATTTTGTTTTGTTTAGTTTTGTCTGTATAAAAATTAGTAATCTTTTGTTTTTATGATTAATTGATGATTATGTTGTTTCTTTAGTGGCAACTATAATTTCATCGTTAATTTCTACTTGTTACTATAGTGGCAGACAGCCAAATAGTATCAATATTTTCTTCATTTTTTTCATTGCTTTTAATGAATGCACTCGAAAGTCGGAATTCTGTCTCGCCCCCCGAACAATAATCTTGGATCCGCCCCTACATAAAGGTGATTGAGATACAAATAATTATAACTGAATTGAGTCTCCTTGTATTTCAATTTCTTTCTAGAAAAGAAGATAAATTTAGCCCTTGTTTGGACTCCATTTTTAAAAAAATTAATTTTCAACCACACATTTTCTCACAAAATAATTTTACACCTAAGCCAATAAAATTTCCTTATTTTTAACCACATTTAAAAAAAAAAAATCTATTCCAAAACACATTTTAACCTGAAAATATGTCTCAAACAGGGACATAATCTAGCAATAAGGTTTATAACTCGTTATTCTTATTACTTAATAATAACTTTTCCTTGATAAGTTAGTATTCTTCCTTTAGGATTTCCATAGATTTTCATATCTATCACAAAATAATTTTTACAAGTGGACTCGTATCTTTTCTTTATTTTTTAAACTCACATTCTAATAAAATCACCTTTCACAAAAATCTATTTCAAAAAGTCCAAATCAAATAGGGCCTTAACAATTTTTGTTTAGATTTTTATCACAAAATCTAAATTAATAGTAGAATAAATTATATCCAAACAAAGCTTTTGATATTGGTCGGATTATTCGCTTAATCCATCCCATATTTACTTTTACTAGTCAGAGTTGAACGTGAATTGCATGTTATTATGAAATACTTTATAAGTGTTAATAAAAATAATATTTGATACCAATTTGTTTGGGGGATTTCATAAATTTCAATTCAACTAAAGAAAATAAAATTTAGAATAGAAATTTAAGACAAGAAAATTGGATTCTTAAAACTAAATTTCTATTATTTAAATTTTTTGTGATGATAAAATACTACAAATGAGCAATCTTTTCATACTACATTTGATATATTAGAATTAATTACTAATACATGAATTTAAGCTCCCATTAAAAATTTTAGATGCACGAATATAAATAAATTCATTTATAATAACTTTAGATTCATATAGATCAAGATGCATTGAGTTTAGATTAATGTTACATAATTAAGAATTAATAACACGAAATTTCAATGGAGATAAAGCTCCCGGTCTAGATGGTTTCTCTATGGCCTTCTTTCAAATTTGTTGGTTTGTGGTTTTCTTGGATATCATGGCTGTTTTGAGGGCTTTTCATAAGTTTGGATCATTTGAGAAGAGTCTCAATGCCACATTCATTGCTCTTATTCCGAAAAAGGTGGGGGCGGTTGAGGTAAAGGATTTTCGTCCCATCAATCTTGTGAGTGGGTTATACAAGATCTTGGTAGAAATATGGGCTAATAGGTTGAAGGTGGTGTTGCCAAAGATAATCTCATCATCTCAGAACGCTTTTGTCCAGAGGAGACAGATTTTGGATTCGGTTCTTATAGCTAGTGAATGCCTGGATAGTAGACTGAAGAAAGGGGAGCCTGGTGTTTTGTGCAAACTTGATGTGGAGAAAGCCTACGATCACATTAATTGGGAATTCCTTCTTTATTTGCTTCGGAGATGCGGATTTTCGCAGTTATGGATTTCATGGATTCGTTTCTGCATCTCTACGGTTCGATTTTCCATCCTAACCAATGGTAGCCCGAGTGGTTTTTTCGCAAGTTTGGGGGGCCTAAGGCAAGGGGATCCGTTATCTCCCTTACTTTTTGTTATTGTTAGTCGGATTCTAGACCGAGCTACCAGTGGAGGTCTTTTTTCGGGATTCTTGGTGGGTTCCCCTGATGATCACCACGTGTGGATATCTCATCTACTTTTTGTGGATGATACCTTGATTTTTTGTGATGCTGATTCGATTCAAGTGGAGCATTTGCGATCTTTTTTTTTTGGTTTGAGGCGGTCTCTGGGTTGAAGATCAATTTGGGCAAGTATGAGATGGTTCCTGTGGAAGAGGTCCCTAACTTGGAGGTCTTAGCTCATATCTTGGGTTGTCAGACTGCATCTCTTCCAATGAAATATTTGGGTTTTCATTTGGGTGCTTCCTTTAAGGCCAAATCAATTTGGAATCCGATTATTGAGCGTATGGAGAAGCGTCTAGCAGGATGGAAACGCCTTTATTTATCTAAAGGGAGGAAGGTGACTTTAATTAAGAGCACTCTCTTTAGTTTACCTACTTACTTTTTATCGCTTTTCCCTATTCTTACGGGGTGGCACACCGCTTAGAGAGGATCCAGAGGCATTTTATTTGGTCTGGCATGGGGGAGGAGACAAAATTCCATTTAGTCTCGTGGTCTCAGGTTTGCGAGCCTGTTCAGTATGGAGGGTTGGGGGTGAAGGATCTTCAACGTTTCAATAGGGCTCTTTTATGCAAGTGGTTGTGGCATTTTGGTATGGAGGGATGCTCTTTGGCTTCAAGTGGTGGTTGCCAAATATGGCAGCAACTGGGGGGTTGGTGTACCAAGGTAGTGAGGGATTCTCATGGGGTGAGTTTATGGAAATCAATTCACCAATGTTGGCCTATATTCTCGAAACACTTGTTTTATTTGGTGGGGGATGGATCTAGGGTGAAATTCTGGTATAATAGATGGTGTGGTGGTGTGCCATTGAAGGAGGCTTATCCAGAACTTTTCTTTATCGCCCTAGACAAAAATGTATCAGTAGCTACTCTCATGTCTCACAATAATGGTATGCTTCACTGGGATGTGCTCTTCACTCGGAGTGTGCATGATTGGGAGTTGGAGTCCATCTCTTCTTTTATGGATCTTCTCTACTCTATTTCGGTGCAAGGTACAGGGAAGGATTTGATTAGTTGGGGCTATCTGGCTTCTAAGGCCTTTACCGTTAAGGCTTGCTACCGTCACTTGAGCTCCCCATCTCCTAGAACTTTCCCTTGGAAGTGTGTGGAAATCCAAGGCCACTCCTCGTGTGGCTTTCTTCTCGTGGACTGCAGCTCTGGGGAAGATCTTGACTATGGATAACCTTCACAAACGTGGCCTCATTTTAGTTGATTGGTGCTGTTTATGTAGGGAGAGTGGGGAGAGTCTTGACCATATTCTTCTGCACTGCAAGCTAACTCGGGAATTGTGGGTTGTGGTGTTCGCTTTGTTTGGGGTCCAGTGGGTCATGCCGAGTACTGTTTTTGATCTTCTCTTATGTTGGCAGGGGTCTAGTGGCAGTAGAAGGTCTTCCTTGGTGTGGAGGGTTGTTCCTCATTGTGTTTTTTGGTGTGTGGATGGAAAGAAACGTTCGACATTTTGAGGATATTGAGACCTCCATTCCGGAGTTGAAGAATAGTTTTTTTTTTCATTTATTGTTAGAGTGGGTTAAGGGCTTGGGTTTTCTTTCCATCACCTGTCTTGTCGGCTTGTTGGACCATTGTACTCATTGATATCTTGTCCTTTTGTATACTTCTAGTATATTGGAACCTTTTTATAAAAAACTACTTTACTTATCAAAAAAAAAAGTTCAAAAAATGATTCTCACATGATGTGAATTCTTTCAAAAATCAGGTGGTCATATTTTGTGATCTATAATTTAATTCAATAGATTGCAACCACAACACAATTTATGATTGCAATCACATAATAATTATAAATCATTCAAAGTCACGGTCAGATAGACACAATTGGTGAATCACAAATAACTTATTTAGTCTCAAATTACACGTTTAATAGGTCAAAATTATGTATTAGTATCAAATTATCCAATTAACTGGTTAAAAACAAGTTAATTAAATCATCCGGGCGGTTACTCATTGTTCACCCACCTTTTAAACGAAATTACCCATCTATCATCTGTTTCAATTCCATCCATCCACTTAAACAAAAAAATTCACATGGCAGGCGAAAACCATACGTGGCCAATAACAGTGTTAAAAATTGACAGATGGACCCATCTCAACATAACTTTTTTCTTAAGAAAATTGACAGATGGAGCAATTGATGTGTTGGATTATATTAAGAGAATGAGTTGTTGTTTCGTAAATGTTTGGGTTGTTTACAGAGTACTATTGACTATTCCCATCACCGTTGATTCTATCGATTTTTTTTTCAAAGTTGGAGTTGATTAAATCTTATATTCGATTAATCATTTCCCAAGAGAGATTGAATGGATTAGCTAGATTTCTATCGAAAAAGATATGTTGGAAAATCTTGATTTAAAATTTTGATTTCTAATTTTGCATCTCAAAATGTGAGACGACTAAATATTATGTTAGCATAATCTCTCGGGTTGTGAGAGACGTTATATTTTGCTACTCCATTTTTGGATCGTATAAACTCTTCATTTTAAATATACTTATGTTATTTATTTAAATATTTAACGTTGTTACGTTTGTTAAAAAAAATATGTATTAGGGCCTCATGATAAATAGTCACCAAGGGTTTCAAAATTCTCAAAATCGGCCATGATAGGAAGGTTGTGTCAAGTTTGAGCATCAAAAGCTGAGCAGATGTAATTGGGTACATGTTGAATGCTGCAATCTCCCCAGATTCAGACATATTCACCTGTCTACTTGAGTGCATGTTAGACACTCTTTAATTTATTTTATGATTTGATACATGGTCATTCTCAAGCACATATTAACACATTAAAATATTGAGCAATGCTTGGGGTACATCACATTTTACATCGGGGTGTACACATCCCTCACATGGGGATGTGACCTGCTCGAATAAAAAAATATTTTATACAATGGGTCCCACTCCCCATGTGAGAGGGGTGTAGCCCATTATGTACATCACTTGATGTACAAGTGGAAATACCCTAAAATATTTTACGCTTTTATAAAAAAAATTTCCCTACTTTTTAATCATACAATCTCCTAAAAATCATTATTCAAAACTTTATTTTTTCAACCAAAATGGTTGTCAAACAAGCTCCAAGTGTTGCAATCTTGAGACTATGATTCTGACCTTTTTTCCATTTTTAATGCTATACGATGTAAGTGAACTTGTTCTTGACAAGTGGTTTATTCATCTAATAAGCTGCTGATTGTTCAGTTGTGTGGCCGGATGTTTCAAAATTTAAAATAGTTTTGTTGCCTTTGTTTTTCATGTCATTCAAACATATATTGTGCGGGCCACAGATTGACCTTTTGTTGCAAGTTTCCTGTTCATTTTGCAGCGTTTGTTTGAAAAGAATGAATGATGTTGATGTCGAATGAATTGTCCAAATAGTCATTGAACTTTACGCTATACTTCCAAGGGGTCACTAAACTTAAAAAATCATTCAAGTTATCATTGAACTTTGTAAAAGGTTTCCACGAGGTCACATAACTTTAAAAATCACCCAATTCATTACTAAATTTTGCAAAAGGTTTTAACGGGATCACTAAATTTTGCTAAATGTTTCTTAGGAGATCACTGAATTAGTGACCCATGGAAAACCTTTTACAAAATTCGGTGATGAATGGGGTGATTTTTTAATGTTCAGTGACTTGAGTAACGTAGATTCATTGCAACTATAAACGTAGTATCTTTTAGTTGTCTATGTATGCTAAGGAAGTTTGATTTATGGCTAAGATGAAGACAATATACTTATATACTTTACTATATTGCAATCTCCACTTCAAGATTTTCAAAGATTGTTGCTCATGAGGGTTATTAAATATAGAGGAAACTTAAGATCAACTTTATTCTAATTATGATAATCATATATGAATATATCCGTTTTATGAGTTAAAAAAAAAAAAAAAATTTATTTTATCACCAGTACAATGGTTGGTAAAATTTACCGACGTTCTTTTTTCCTCGGTAATTTCAAGAGCCTTCAAATTTCTTTAACTATTTGCTTTCACGATGTCATCGATAAATACAGACTCTTGCTATGTTTTCAATTTTTGTATTTTGACTAAAAGATCAAACTAAGGCTACTTTATTTCCATATTTTTTTAAGAAAAAAAAAATTTAAGTAAAATCGGGTTATTTCTACATGACAAAATTAGCTATAGTTATAGTTTCTCAAGACTTATTAAAAAAAAAAATCTAAATATAATGTGCGTCTCACGTTCACTTCGACTAGCACTAAAAAATAGAGGAAGAATATTGGGTCGATTACACAACAAGGACAAAAGTTTATCCTAATTATGGCCCAATTCTTTGAGGGTCTTCAACAGCGATTATTATGTCGCGTCCTCTCCTTCTCTCTCCGGTTTCTCTCTCCAGCTCGGGCACTTCTCTTCAGTTGTACTCTTCTTCCTCCATTAACGGATCCATTTCGTTGACTTGATTCTCTTTTTTTTTCCTCTCTCTATATCGGCTTTGAATTGATTTTAAAGTTAAAAACTGACAATGGAATTGAAGAAATTTGTGGGGTTTTTTTTTTTGCAACAATGATATGAATCTCGTGCGCGGTGCTTTTTAGACTGTCCAGCGGCCATTGAATATTGGATTACTTTTCTTCTTATTATCTTACCAATATGGTGGAAATGACGTAACATCCACATACAATAATTGGTTCTTTTTCTTGACATTTTTTTCAAAATATTCCTTGGCCAAAGTGATTAATGGAATAATAAGAATTTATAAGGGTAATTAACGCAAAACATCCCTATTTTATTTTTGAAGTTTTTTGTGGAAACGTTTTTACCTTTCATTTTTTGGCGAAGAACGTCCTTACCTTTCACATTCTTTGCACTGAACGTCTTTTTCATCAATTTTTAATATAAAATGACCAATATACCCTCATATTTAAATAAAACAAAAAAAAAATAGAAAAGAAAAATAAAGAATAAATTACAATCCGCTTCTAAACTTTTTTTAAAATACAAATAATGGAAAAAAATGCACCATTCATCCCCAATCTATAGAGGTAGTTGCAATCTAGTCCTCGTTCAAATTATTTATTTTACCAACAAGTTAGATGTGGAGTTAGTCATTTCCTTCTACTTTCTACTTGGTGTTGTCAAATTTACAAGTAGCACGATTTTATTGCAACTCATTATTTTGTAGAGTGGGAGCAATGTTCGAAATGCAACTCATGAATCATATGAGATGTCTCAAGGAATTATTCAACTAACCTTGTAATAAGCATATTATAAATATTTAAGGTTTTATTTATGAAACATTTGTTAAACTGGTATAATAATCATTTGAATTAAAAAATTGATCTTTTAAGAATTAAAGTGGTGAAGTATGGCAGAAATGACTAATTGCGCAATTAGACCTATTGGTTGGGGACTACTCTGTATAATCAAACTTGTATGTGGATGACATCGCAATTACCTCTATAGATTGGGGATGAATGGTGCAATTTTTTTCCAAAATTTAATATTTAAAATCGAAAATATTTTAACAGAAGTTTGACCCATTTTTTGTTGTTGGAGATCTATTGTGAAACTGTGATGAAATAATTAAGGCTAATTTGTTTCTTTTCAAAAGTTGTAGGCAAACTGGCTACTAATACAACAAATTGGTGACTAGAGGTACAATTGTTCCTTCAAGAAATTAAATAAGGGTTTTTTGCACATTTTATCCCCAACCTTCAACATCAGTAAATACTTAAGGCTTTATTTATGATTTTTTTTTTTTTTTGGGTATAATAATCATGTGAATTAAAAAATTGATCTTTTAAGAAATGGATGGAATATGGCAGAAATGACTTGACCAATTTTATTAGCACCATACATCACCATTATTTCAATTAATTAGTACTATTACTGAATTATTTTCAGAAGCGTTCAGTAATTTCAATTCAAGCATAGACCAAAGCACATATGGGAAATCCCAACTTATATTGTTATGACGCAAAACCACAATTTGAAACCGAGTCAAATGAGGGAACAAATTATCTGGCGATCACGACAAGAAATTATTCCAACCATTCTCTACAAGGTTTTCAACCTTCTAAATATGGAGTCACTAAGCCAGATAGAAAATTAAATCCGAGATCCAGGTCAACCAGGCTAGAAATATACCAAATTGGGCACGTATTGAAGAAGAAAAATTGTTCCGTGAAATATTCAAGATCTACAGCCTAGACAAAGTCCCAATGCCTAGAGGAACAGTCCAACAAAAAATTCAACGACATGTCAAGTAAAGTAAGGTTCCTCAATGAGGAAAAAGACTCGAAAATTTAACCAGTAAGCAAATTACGTGAAAGATTTAGAATGTAAAGACTCGATAACTCCCAGTAATATTGTCAATCCATTTCATTTAAGGTACTCTATTTTGAATCAAAATAATTTGATTGTCAATACAAAGGGCAATTATATTCATGTCACACTTTGTTAACTACATTATATTTTAATTGTAATGAAAATTCATAATCCCTACTCATTTTTGTACTTGTATCCTCAACTTTTTTCGTCGCATTCGTATTATTTAAATTCATTCATTTAACAAATTTGTATCTTATGACGATTTTTGTTCAAATATTCTATTAGCGAATTTTGAAATGAGTGACATATTTTTTTGTATTTATTGATTTTTTTTTTGGGTACTTTTATAAAAATATGATGGGCCAAATAAGTCTTTTTACACCTTCTAATAGAATTTTTGGACAAAAACTATTATCCAAGACGACGTGGGAGTTTGCATACAAAAATGAGGTGAATAAATTGAGGACATAAGTACAAAAATGAATAAAAATGGACCATCATTGCAATTAAAATGTCCTGTAACTAACAAAAATTATCCTAATACTTAATGGAGTTATCGTAAATTGTCAATGTGTACGTGGATTTCAATGTTATTATCCTATAACCTATTTATTATTTTCACCTCTCGCTTCATGTCGTCTCAAATTCGATGAAATATAAAATTTGTCATTTATTTGAAGTAAGGGTTCGTTTGATTGCAAATGTAGAAAATAGGTGGAAAAAATGTTTTACTGGGAATTGAATTGCCTATAATTTGTTTTACTGGGAATTGTAATTAATTGTGTTTGATTGGTATAAATTTCTACCTGAAAAATGTTGAAAGTTTGGTGTCCATTTGACTTTATTTTTTATAAAAATTATCCATTAAAGTGATAATTTTTTCTACCATTGGGTCTAAAATTTGTTCCAATTGCCAAAAAATTTTAAAAAAATTACAATACCGAATATAATTCGTTTGACTTTATTTTGTATAAAAATTGTCCATTAAAGGGAAATTTTTTTTTTTTTTACCATTGTTGATAAAAAAAATTTCAATTGCTAAATTTTTTTTTTAAAATTAAAAATAAAAATAAAAAAGCTGGAAAACTCAATTCTCGCCAAATAGGTAAGAAAAGCAATTCCTTAATTGGCTGGAAAGAGGGCACGTGAAGAGGCCGGGTAGAAACCAAATTCCATGGAAAAGTTTGGCAATCAAACGGAACAAAGTGTGGAAAATGGAAAAACATTTCCTACTTCCATGGAAAACTTGGTGAATCAAACTGTGCCTAAGATCCAATTCTAGGATTATATATATATATATATATGTCCAAGCACAATCGGTGCGGCGGCCACCGCCTGCATGCATACTCAATACTGATGGAAAATTTAAGAAGAATTTTAATTGCTGATGAAGGACGAAAAAAGCTGTTGGAGTGAAAAACAATGAGCAAAAGGATATATTTGAACATTAAAGACGGACTAAACTTATACTTAGGCTCTGTTTGATTATAAATGTGGAAAATAGGTGGAAAGAAAATATTTTATAGCGAATTGATTTGCCTAGAAATTGTTTTACTGAAAATTGTAATTAAATGTGTTTGATTGGTATAATTTTTCATGAAAAATATTGAAAGTTTGGTCTCCATTTGGCTTATTTTTTTATGAAAATTGTCCATTAAAGCGATAACGTTTTCTACAATTGGGTCTAAAATTTGTTCCAATTGTCAAAACAAAAAAACAAAAAAAAAAATTGAAAAAAAAATAATCATACCGAATATCATTCGTTTGACTTTATTTTGCATGGAAATTGCCAATAAAAGTGATAATTTTTTTTTTATTTTTTTACCACTGTGTCTAGAAAAGGTGGAAAATTTGGAAAGTTCATTTTTCTGAGAAAATCTTGCATATCAAATACTACAAAAGTTTATGGAAAATGTGTGCTCTCAAATGGAGCGTTAGTGCTTTCCTTTGTGACAAATTGCACCCAGTCAAAGCATTCTTTATTATTAATACTAAGGGAATTTTCTGGAGAGTTCCGGTGAGTGATGCTCAACATATATTAGTTTGAAAATAGCTCTTACTTCAAACATTAAGGAAAATTCACGAGTGAGGAAAGGGCCAATTACAAAATACAGGGACCGAAGCAGAAAGAAGAGTCAACTGAAAGCCTCTTCTTGAGATTTTCCACAATTCATAATGGAATTGAGTTTGTAGGGATTTATCAATAAATATCAGAACAAAGAATAAATTATGCATGAAGGAAAAAAATAGAAGGAATAATGTTTAACGTAAGCTTGACCAGACGAGCGTCACAAGGGCGCTTGGCGATGAACGGAAATAATACCTTTTCTTCATTTTGATTTAAAATGCCTCTTTTTAGTTATTAATTAATAAATACATGTACAAGGAATGAAGTCCATGCCAATGCCATTCCCTTTAATTTCAGATTTTAATGGACTACTTGTTATATATTTATACAATATAAATATAATATGTGAAAGAAATAATTAATTAAGATGAAGTGTCCAACTGGTAAAAAATGTAAAATTTGTGTGGGTGGTCAGGGGTTCGAGCCACACCTCACGCATTATATCGAAATTATTTAATGGGTCAACTAGCTAGTAGAATATGACTGTTTTAATTGCCTAGCATTAACAACTCATTACCATTGGCCATAAAATCTGCAACTTAATACTGGATCATGGTGGAGTAAGTTACATCATTTCTGCCTATATAAACACACATTTGGTCAGTAGAAAAGATAACAAAAAACGAGATTATATCTTCCTATACAGTAAAATACTATTCTTTGTTTTTACATATTTCTGAAGTACACTTGAGAGTTCTGAAAACCATTTGTGATTGCTGCACAATTGGTTTATTTGATCGTTGTATCCTGGATGTGATTGTCCACGAAGGTCGCAGCAGTTATCGACGGGCAATTTCGTCTTAGGACATCGTGCTGTCACGAGACTCGATCAGTTCATAAGTTTTTCTGCACTTTACAGTATTGCAACTAATAAATTTTCTAACACTGCTAACTCTATAACCACACCATTCATTGTTAATGTTATTAATAATATCCATTTATTGCACATATACCTGTATTACCATAAATTCAAATCAAAGGTGGATTTTCACATTTTAATAAGATTGGATGTAGAACCTAAAATACATAAACAAATACGACTAGATTCTCCTCTACAGTGAACTCCCTGCAATTTTAAAATTTGCTTTATCACTTCTACAGTTTAGTATTGTGGAAAAAAAAATCTTTCAATTTTAGTTTTCTTATGCTAACATTTGTATCAACTCATCTTGAAGTAAACAGTAATTTGATACTTCTCCCCATCAAATTCTTCAAGCGGATCTATTCATCTTAGAATGTCAAAAACAACGTTTTGAGAGATAACTATGAGAATGATTTGCCAATGAAGAAAACCTTGATGATCAACCATATATAATAAAAATGCATACGAAATCTTATAAGGCACGTCAAAAGTAATAAACGACGAATGAAAGTCGGTCAATTGAAAATTTTACACCAACACTAGTAGGCAGTCCAATTCAATTGTCTTCTCATGATGATCCCACATAAACTACACAAATTCATCCCAAGTCCCAAGCGAATTGCTGGTACCACTATGGAGAGTCAACTGGAATAGCCCAAGAGCCGACGCATCTACAATAAACACATTAATGGCACACCTTTGCTACAATCATATAGGCAATAATCCATATTAATAGAACTAAAAAACATCATAGCAATCAGCAAATGGGTAAAGAATCTGACTTCTCACAAAAATAGGAACTTGCTTAATATAGGTGTCATATAAGTTTCTAACATCAGATCTTAAAGACTTTAATATAACTCGAAAAACAAAAATCCCCCCACCACTCCAAATTTCTTCTAAACAACGGTATTGGTAGCACTAACAATCTTAGGTGAAAGATCAGCACACTCCCTTGGACTAGTTATGGCAGAACCTACGAACACAGAGGTGACCAAATGAATGACAAGAAACATAGACGAACCCAAATTTCAAATGGAGAGCATGCCTTTGGAAAAAAGAAACACCGCAATTTCCTGTCTATTGTTAAAAATTGAATATTACCTTTCATCTCTGCCCTGGGATTCACGATAATCCCAGCATTATCTGAGACCAGATAACAACGATTAGGACTTCAGTACATGCAATTGCCTCTCTAACATTCTTAGATATTGTCTAGGGCAACAGAGATAGAAGAAGAATTTGAAATCAAGAATGAACGACGTTGGTGAAAGTAAAGATTAAGAATGAGAATGAGGCTTATGGTCAACAGAGACAAAAGAAAAGTCACAGGAGGAGTTAGAGACGGTTGAGAAATTGTTATACAACTTGAATGACAAGAAACAAACTCAGAACAAAAATGGGAGAATAACATCTTTATTGAATATCAACCAGGCTTATATATAGCCTTACAAGGAGTAATATAAAAGCAAAAATACAGCCACGATTTATACTATTAGAAAACATGGTAAGGTGGATAAAGAAAGAGTCAAAATGGAAGTAGTCACCCTAATTAATAGGAATTTATTTGAAAACAAAAAAACCACCTAAATAGCAAGGGATTCTACAAGGAATCCTAATACCTGTCATTTCCTCCCTTAAACTAATGCAGATACAATTAGTTTACATCATGAACTTCTTGAACACCTAGCAGCTCCCTCAACTTTAGAAACTGGTTAAGCTTCAATGGCTTAGTCATCACATCGGCAACTTGATCTTGTGTACCACAGTGAATTAGCTCCATAACTCCCTTTTTAATAAGATCACATCTATGTGCTTGCTCCGTCTGTGCATCACCAGATTCTTTGACAATTTAATTGTAGAACTATTATCACAAAAAATAGTAGTACAATCACCTCGTGTATGACCCAATTTCTCCAAAATTCTTTTCATCCACACAGCTTGGCACACACAGGATGCAGCAGCTACAAATTCAGCTTTAGTCGTCGAGAGTATGACAATAGGCTGCTTTTTGGAGGACCACGACACAGCACCAGAACTTAGTATGAAAACATACCCTGAAGTACTTTTTCTATCTTCCAAATCACCGGCGTAGTCACTATCAGTAAATGCAATCAGTTCATCACTTCCTCCCTTCTTGTAGAATATCCCAAGATTTGTAGTGCCCTTCAAGTACCTCAATACTCTCTTTGCAGCTTGTAAATGAAGCTTTGTTGGCTACGCTGCATATTTACTAATTAAACCAACCACAAACATTAAATCAGACCTAGTTGTTGTGAGGTACATAAGACTCCCTACCACTTGTTTAAAGAATGTTGTATCAATCTTCACTCCATCTACATCCTTGAAAAGTTTAAAACCCGGTACAACTGGATTTTTGACAGAATTGCTCTCTTCCATCCCAAACCTTTTCAACACATCCAAGGTATATTTCTTTTGACTAATGTAGATTCCATCAACCCTTTGCAAAACTTCAATTCCAAGAAAGTACCTCATCTTTCCCAAATATGTCATATCGAACTTACGCACCATCGAACTCATTGAACATTGCTTCATCATTTCCAGTGAAAATGAGGTCATCAACATACAAGCTAATAATTAGAAATTTACCTCCTTTGCTTGTTTTACTGAATAATGTATGCTCATTGTGACACTTTCCAAACCCTTCATTCAAAAAGTAAGCTTCTATATGACTAAACCAAGCTCATGGAGCTTGTTTGAGTCTGTATAAAGCTTTCTTTAGCTTGTAGACTTTGTGAGCATTATCCTGTAGCTCATAGCCTCTTGGTTGTTCAACGTACACCTCCTCGCTTAGTTCTCCATATAGAAAAGCTGATTTTACATCAAGTTGATATGTTGTCCAGCCCTTTTGAGCTGCAATTGCTACAATAGTTCGAACCGTATCCATCCTTGCCACAGGTGCAAAAACTTCTGTGTAGTCAAGTCCATGTTGTTGTGCGTATCCTTTAGCCACTAGACGAGCCTTGTATTTATCAATCTCTCCATGCTCATTAAGCTTTGTTTTGTAAACCCATTTAACTCTTATCTTTTTGGCCCCTGCAGGTAGATCGGTTAGCACCCAAGTTTCATTCCTTTTGATAACTTCTATCTCAGAATTCATTGCAGCCTTCTACTTTGTACTTTTCACAGCTTTTTCAAAATACAGAGGATCATCAGAAGTAAACAAAGCCATATTAGCTTCATTTTCTTCTTCGGACAGACCTTCACCAGTTTCATAATTTTCCATCCAAGCAAGCTGCCTTCGAACCCTTCCTTCATGCACCGCAATTGGAGAAACATTCTCAACCTCTTCTTCTGCAATATCACCAGATTCACTCTCGTTTTCACCTTCATCACCTATAACAGCTTCACCTTCATCACTCACAGCAGCTTCTTCCTCATTTTCCCCATTCTAGCACAGCCACCATTTGTTCTTCATAGCTTTTGTCCCAATCCCAAGATTTACTTTCTTCCAAAACTACATCTCTACTAGTAATGATCTTCTTGTCTGTTGGACTATAAAGCCTATAGGCTTTAGACTCTTCACTGACCCCAGCAATACACAAGCAATACTTTTGTCCTCCAACTTGGTTCTCTTGGCATCAGGTACGTACACATGTACGATGCAACCAAACACTCGAAAGTGTTCAACTGAAGGTTTTACTCCACTCCAAGCCTCCTCTGGAGTTATATTTTTTACCGCTAAAGTAGGACTTCGATTCAGAATATACACCGTCCAATTTACTACTTCCGACCAAAACGTCTTTGGCGTCTCTTTCTCTGTGAGCATGCTTCGAACCAGATTCATGATAGTCCAATTCTTTCTCTCTACAACTCCGTTTGTTGTAGAGTATACGCTGCTATCAACTACCTCTTAATTCCATTTTCTTTGCATAATTCGTTGAAATCTTGTGATGTAAATTCACCTCTAGTCCCTTGTGACTCAAATGCCCATATCGACAATGCCATAAATGAGAGAGATCTTCTGTGGTTGTGTGGAAGCATGGGGGTTTCTTTGGAAGAGCCATAGTTAGCATCACGAACATCCTATTAGCAGTTATCTCTGTTTGAATGATCAGACCTTTTTGAGGATGATATATCCTACACATTCCATGTTGAATGAGAATTGCCAAACCCCTCTCCTGTAGTTGTCCAATACTTAGCAGATTGTTTTTTAAATTAGGTACGAAAAATACCTCTGTGATTACATGGTTGTGGCCATTCACCTTCAATCTCACATATCCTTTTCCCAGTACAGACATTCTTGTATTATTCCATAGCTTCACCATCTACCGAAAACTCTCATTGAGATCACAGAACAAAGCTTTATCTCCGCACATGTGATTACTGCATCCAGAGTCTAAAAACCACATATCTTCTCTCCAAACTTCATTCATTTCCACATAAGACACTAGCAGCATTTCTTCTTCTTCTCCAAGCTCAACATAGTTAGTTTCTTTATTCCAGGTTGGACATGTATATTGAAAATATCCAAGTTGACGACATTTACAACACTCCACAGTAGCTTTATTGAAGGCTACACGTCATCTACCTCTTTTTCTGCCTCTGTAAGTTCCACGACCGCGTCCTCTTCCACCTTCATAAGCCATCTTCAAGGCTTGCTCTTCTCTGTTGTGTCAATGAAACTTTTGCTCATGGACAATCAAAGAGCTATGCAGTTCATCAATGGAGAGCTGGTCGACATCCTTTGACTCCTCGATTGAGCAGACAATATAGTTAAATTTTTCAGTCAATGAGCGAAGGATTTTCTCCACAACTTTGACATCTTGCATCTGTTCTCCATGCACCCTCATCTTATTTGCAACTGACATTACCCTTAAGAAGTAATCAGACACACCTTCACTGGACTTCATCTCTAATGTTTCAAATTCTCTGTGGAGAGCTTGAAGATGAGTTCTTTTGACCCTTGCATTTCCTTCGAATTTCTTCTTCATAGAGTCCCAAATTTGTTTGGAAGTATCCTTCTGGAGTATGGTCTCCAGAATGTTGTGATATATGGCCTGAAAGAGATAATTTGTCACCTTTAAATCTTTTAGCTTCATCTCTTCCAATCTCCGTCGTTGTGCTTCTGTCACCTCCACTCCATTCTCTGGCTCAGTATAACCAGTCTCCACAAGGCTCCAATATTCTTTCGATCTCAGAAAATTTTCCATCAACATGCTCCAATGATCGTAATAACCATCGAAGCGAGGAATCACTGGTTGTACAAAGTTTCCTTCAGTCGCCATCGCCTTTGATGCTGCAAGTTGCTACTTTGCTCTTCAGGCCTAGTGGGGCCCTGATACTAGAATGTTATACAACTTGAATGACAAGAAATAGACTCAGAACAAAAATGGGAGAATAGCATCTTTATTGAATATCAACCTGGCTTATATATAGCCTTACAAGGAGTAACAGAAAAGCAAAAATACAACCACGATTTATACTATCAGAAAACATGGTAAGGTTGATAAAGAAATAGTCAAAATGGAAGTAGTCGCCCAAATTAATAGGGATTAATTTGAAAACAAAAAATCACCTAAATGGCAAGGATTCTACAAGGAATCCTAATACCTGTCAGAAATGGCTTAGTTTGATCAATTGGGGATTTTATTAATGTATTAAATACAGCCGTGGGAGGTTTTTATCTTGTTACAAGGTACTAATCTAATTTGTGTGTTTTTTTTGTGAGCTAATTTTGCCCATACTACTATGCTCTCGTTTGGCTCTCATTATTTTTCATTAAATTATAATTTATTCTTTCTCTATTTTATTAATCATACATTCTCTAATAAAATAATATTACACATAAATTAAAAAAATTTCCTTTTTTAACTACACATTCTTCAAAAATTATTATTCTTCTCATTATAATTTGGAATGATGAGGTCAAACGGGCGCTATGATATGATGATTACCAAAACCGTAAAATCTTAAACATATCTATTTACCATAGAAGAAGATGTGATTTATGACTACCTTGGAACACTCTCACTGAATTCAATGAATCTTAGCATCTCATACAATATTTAATTTAGTATCGCTTGAGTTTGGCTATTAATATTATCATTTCAATATTCTAGAGGAATTTCTCATGATGTCTTTGATTTAAGTGTGTAACTCCTATACTGATGGTTTTTTTAGTTCCAAATTAATTGCGTTACATATAAGACAATCACGATTAATTCGTGCTTGAAAATTTATCACCTAATTGGGCCAACCGAAATAGTACGACTCTTCCATAAGGAAGCCACTAATATATACTTAGCATAAGGCATACACATTCTTACTAATGGGCTAATAGGTGAGGCCATAGATTCGTGTTTTAAATAAAATAAAAATAAAATAGTAGTTGGGGAAATTACAAAAGATCAGGGGTATAATTTACACAAATTTAAAAATCAGGTTGAAAGTTTAATTATTCAAAAATCATGTATTTTATTTTAAATATTAAACCCTAAATCTATCCAAACCCTAATCCATCTCTCTCTCTCTCTCTCTCTCTCTCTCTCTCTCTCTCTCTCTCTCTCTTCATCATTTCTCTCCACTCTCTCCACCGGCCGCCACCTCCACCTGTTTCTCCTCTCCTTCCCATCCCTAGCAGCACTCAGTGCCTATCGCTGCTGCAATTCACAGCAGCAGTCACAGCAGCGCCTCGAGACGCTGCTGTTGTGAATCACAGCAGCGGCGCTACTAGCGTCGAGGCGTTGATGGTGTTTGGGTCGGCTGTGGTGGGTCGACTGTGTTGGTGGTGGGTCTGTGGGTGTTGGGTGGATCTGTTATTGGTGTGTGGCTGTGTTGGGGATCTGTTTGTTGGTGGTTTAGACTTATCTGTGGTGGTTTGGGTGGTATTGTAGTGTGTGCGATGGTGTTGCGGTGTGATGGTGTTGGTGTTTCAAAAATGGCGGTGGCACTGGCTTTGTTGTTGGTAGTATTGTAGTGCTGTGGCGATGGTGGTGGGTGAGGGTAGTTGCAAGTGGCTGTGGTGGTAGTGTTGGTGACGGTAGTATGTGACCTAATTTTTGATGTATGTGACCAAATATTTGGTAATCTGTGACCAATTACTCAACTGTGACCTACAAAATTTAATAATATGTGACTCAAAAATAATATGAGACTGAAAAATAAATTGTGACTTATAAATTTTTATCTGTGACCAACTAATCTTTAAATCTGTGACCAACGAATTAATTGTGACCTATAAAATTTTTGAACTGTGATCGTCGGAATAATTGTAGGAATCGGAGCAGTCGCCGAAACGGTCGTCGAAAAAGTCGTCGGAACGATCGTCAGAGAAGAGTGTGGTCGGAATGGTCGTTGGAATGGTAGGGGGTGGTGGAAGTGGGGTGAGTTAATTATATTATTTAATAATTAATTAATAAAAATATTTTTAATTAATAAATAAATACCCGAATTTTGCATTTTGAAACTTGACACTTGGAAAATGAATTGTGTCAAAGTTAACACCTGACTTTTTAATTTTTCCATAATAGTTGTCTCACTCACTTAATATTTTGGAAAACCTTTTTGGCTCGGCTTTGGCTGGATCTTACCCATTTACAATTGGGAAAATTTCTTAATTAAAAGGTTTAATTTAACCGATTTCAGTTTTAAGGGAGAAGGTTTAAAATTTCAACATTCAGATTTTTTAAGATTTAAAATTTAAAATCTCTGATTTTTTTAAAAATTAATTAATTAAACATATATTTTAATAATTAAATATATTAAGATCACGATTCCATATAATTTGGTCACATATTCTATATAATTGGTCACAAATCGCAAAATTTACATGTCATAGATTATTTTACTGTCACAATTCAAAAATTTTATGGGTCACAATTTGTTCATCGGTCACAAATAAAAAATTGAAATGTTACAAATTATTTTACGTTCACAATTCAAAAAATTTATATGTCACAGTTTGTTCAACGGTCACAAATAAAAAATTGAAACGCCACAAATTATTTTACGGTCACAATTCAAAAATTATATGTCATAATTTGTTCATCGGTCACAAATCAAAAATTTTATAGGTCACAAATGTTCATTGATCACAAATTACAAATGTTAAAATCACAATTCAAATTTTTAGACCACATATTATTTATTGATCACAAAATATCCAATTTATTGGTTACAATATCAATTAATCGGTCAAAATCACAAATGTTGAAGTTACAATTCAATGTTTTAGGTCACATATTATTTATTGATCGCAAAATGTCCTATTTATTGGTCACAATCTCAAATAATTGGTTACAAATACCCCCACCTTATGTGCATCCCACCTACAAACAATGCACCACCGCCATGACCACCACTATCATCACCAACCCTCGTCGCCACCACCACCAGCAACTTCACCTACACCATCAACAAAAATCAACCCAAACCCCCAACACCACCAAAATATGAAAACCACCACCACCACTCCAACATCAAAAATCAAAACCAACACCTTACCACCAGCATCTCACCACAGCAGCACCTCATCTCTACTACTACTACGGCATAAAAACCAACGGCGCGCCACCACTACCAACAAACATAAAACACCACCACACACAAAAACCACCAATCGGAGTGGGCATAGTGGAATCGAGCTGTCGTCACAAACAAACACCACCAACGACGAGGTTTGTAGCTGTCACAAACAAACAATAACAATGCTCCACCACAATCCCCAGTCGTAACCACCACTATCTCCCATGATAGCCAGCATTGTCGGCACCACCATTCCCTGCCACATCCTTCACCAAAACCAACAACATTGAACCACCCCACCATGCAATACTTTCTGAGATCGCTGCTGACTATAAGCAGATCGTTGGGCTACAGACGAAGACGGACAGATCGTTGCCGGCTACGGGCAGATCACTGGGCTGCGGTGCGCGATATTGAGCAGCGCTACTCTGGCGTCTTCTCGTCTGGCGGCGACGGTGAGGTAGAGTAGAGAGAGGAGAGAAAATGGCGACAGAGGTAGGGTAGAGAGAGAGAAGGGAGAAAGTGGGGAAGGTGAAATAATTAGGGTTATGATGTGTATGATTGGGTAGAATAATTATGTATATTTAATTTTACAATGTAATTATTAAAAGTTTAATTATCTTTGAAATAAAAACTAGTAAATCTGAATTTTGAAATTGGAAGTTTAAAATTCTAGTAGGATGTAATTTCCACTTTACAATTTCCAACGAATTTAATTAAAGTTGTCAAATTGCTAATAATAATATTTATCGTTTTCAATTAAATAATTTAGAAAAGAAAATAAACATTATCTACCATGCATGACAGTAGAGTATTAGAGCATTGTATATGCCATCTACAGGGCATTTTATATAAATGATATTCATTCAAAATTTAATTAAAGAAATAATTAAGGGAAAAGTACATAATTGCTATAGTTTTAAAATAAAATTTCGAATTTAAGAAACTCGTGGAATTTTTTCAAAAATCAATCGTTCACGCTTGTGACCACCTCATTAAAGTTTGTGAGCATTAATTAATTAATCATGTCAAAATCACAATAATATATAATTTATGGTCTCAATCACGTACTAGTCATAAATTACACACAGTCAAATTACAAATGCACAAATTGTAGGTCTCAATTTTAAATTTAGTTGCAAATCACACATTTTAATAAACCAACTTATTTATCGATCGCAACTACCAAATTAACTGATTGCAAATTACTTTGAAAAAGTCTACTTGTACATCAACTTTTATACATCGAGGTGTACACCTCCCTCACATGAGGGGTGGGACCCACTGCATAAAAAAAATTTTTATTTAAGCGGGTCCCATCCCCATGTGAGGGGGGTGTACACCTCGATGTACACCCCGATGTACCGGTAGCAAAATCGACTTACTTTTCATTTCCCCCCACCTCACCCATCCCATGAATCCCTTTCAAATCCACCACCACCACTATCACTTTCACCTCAAATTCATAACAATCATCACCACCACCTCCACCTCACCTCCAACACATTCCCTTGGTCTTATTTAAACTTCAATTCACTCTCTCACATCATTTATTTTCATCTTCTTCTCCTCAGATTCTTTTATTACACCTGGAATTTTTTTTTTTGATCTAAAATTTGATGGCTTTGCATGGGCTGATTGTACTTTGTCGGATTCAATTACGTCATTGATTTTGGAATCTTCTACTGCATTGGGTGATTGTACGTCAATATGATGGATTCAATTGGTTGAATCAGGATCTGGATCAATGGATTGAGGTGCTTGTTCGGGTATTAGAGCTTCATTTTCTAATTATCCAACGTTTGAAGACATTACTTGATGCAGTAGATTACTGGTAAAATAGAGAGAAAGAACCAACTACCGATTAAATCATATAGATCCGTGTAGCCGAAGTTTGGTTTTCGATGACGATGACTGGAGTTTAGTGGTGGCCGATGGACATATTTGGGTTTAAATTGATAGAGAGAAAGATTAGAGAGATCGGTGATAAAAATTGATTGTGCTATATTTATATAGTAATTTATATACACATGATGCAGTGAGATATAATTTGATCAAAATTCTTCAAAAAAAAAAAAAAAAAGCCTTCTCCACTCTCTTTTGGCACCTCATCCGTATGTAAATCATTATATTAACTTTTTATGTATAAGAAGTATTATTCGATAATGATATAATAGAGAGAGAGAGAGAGAGAGAGAGAGAGAGAGAGAGATTAGATATAAAAATAATATATAATTTATTTAATAAACTATTATTATTTGATTATTGAAAATAAAATAATTTTATCTTATTTTTTAACGCGAAAAACCTGATTTCCGAATTTGAAACTTAAATTGTAGGATTTAGGATAATTTTCTCGATATCTAAATTAATTAGAACAAATTTATAATCCAAACACAAATTACAAATTAATTAAAGATCCAATTGGACCACAATTTGGCCCAATTCTTCAATTTGTTTCTGTACAGCCTAAATTTGCATTGGTACAAGCATCTAATCTTTGCCCAAATTAACTAAGCCTAGTGACCAGAGATCCAAGTCTTCAGTCCAAATTCTCAAGCATTGGCAATAGTGGAAATTACACAAATCCAAGTGTTTAAAAATTTATTTTCAAAAACCAGGTTTAGGGTTTAATTATTCAAAAATTAGGTAATAATTTTATATTTTAATTAATATAATAATATTATTAAACATTATTAATAACCCTAATTTTATCAATCCCTCACTTTCCTCCTCCCTCCTCCTCCCACTCTCACCCCAACTCTCTCCCTCGTCACCTTGCGCCCGACGTTGTCGGCAGTAGCGTCGCGACGCTAACGTTCATTGGGTGTGTGTATGTGTACTGTGGGTATGTGTGTGTAGTGAGCGGAAACTGGTGGAATGGAGTTGTGGTGATGGTGTTGCGGTGGTGGTGTTGATGCTGGTTGTAGTGATGTTTGACTACAGATGTGGTGTGTGGTGGGTTTAGATCTGGTTCGTGGTGGTTTTGATAGTCTGTGTTTGGATGTGGTGGTGGTGGGTGTGGGTGCTGTGGGTGCCGGTGCGGTGTGATGGTATTGACGGCATGGGTATGTGGTTTTTGACCAGTCGTGGAGTGTGTTATAGGTTGGTAGGTTCAGATCTAGTTTGATGGTGGTGCTGATAGTGGCGAGGTGGTGATGTTGTGTTCATGATGTTGTGTTGTGTTGTTATTGTTGGTGGTGGTGGTTGTGATTGTGGCAGTGGCGACGAGATGAATAGTGTCTATGACTATTTGGTTGATTTGTGACCAAGAATTTGTGGTGGATCGGGGGTTAGTTTTTTGGTGTATGTGACCAACTATTTGGTTCTCTGTGACTAATCGTTAAATCGTGACATTAAAATTTGATAATTTATGACCAAGAATTTGAAAATATGTGATCGATGGATAAACTGTGACTTATAATTTTTTTGATATTGTGACCAACAAAATAATGTGGCAAAAAAATTTGAAAATATGTAACTGATGGATAAACTTGACTTATATCTTTTTTGATTTGTGACCAACGAAATAATCAATGACTAATTCATTTGATAAGTTGTGACCAAAAATTAATTTTTAAATAATTAATTAGATATATGTGACCAATTGCATATAATTGTGACCTTAACAATTGCTGGAATCGGAGCAGTCGCCGGAATTAAGCGGCAGCAGAACCATCATCAGAATATTCGTTGGAATTAAGCGTGGTCGGGAAACAATCGCCGGAGTTGTCAGCGATCGTCGAAATAGTCGCCGGTGTAGAGTGGTCATCTGAACTGTCGTCGGAGCAGTAGGTGGAGGTAGATGTGGATGTGGGGTGGATTAATTATATTACATTACAATTAAATATTTAATTAATTAGTAAATGCTTGATTTTTGCAAGTTTGAAACTTAACACCTAATTTCTGCAATTGTTAAAGTTTTTTATTAGAAGGATGGCGGTATATTCGAGAATTTATTAATATGTCATCACTTGTGGCAGAAGAATACCGTGGTTACAATTGTAATGAAACAAAGCTATAAATAGGGAAGTACTACTTCCCTTACAGCAGAAATATAGTAAAGCAGTAACAAAGGAAGTACTACTTCCCTTACAATAGGACCTCATTACAACTACGGAAAACGAAAACAAGGCAAGTTACAATTATCCAAGCGGATGCAACCAATAGTATAAATAGGAAATTGCATGATTCTAAATTCATTAACTTAATGATGAGATTGATTCTAAGAAGTCTGAACTACCTTGAGCTCCAAGTTGCGCTAGTGAATCTACCACTTGGTTAGCTTCTCGATAAATATATGATACATCAATAGACATAACATGAGCAATGTCCAAAATATCCTCCCAAATAAGACGAATAGACCAAGGTATGTTAGCTTGATGATGAAACCAATGTACCGCCACATTAGAATCTGTTTCTATTACAACCTTTTCTATGCCAAGGACATAACATATTTGAAGGCCTTTTGAAGGCTTGTTTTTAGAGCTAATACCTCTGCTAAATCGTCAAAGTTAATACCTGATTTCTGAACTCTTCTTGGCCTAATTGCAATGGCCCAAAATAGTTGCCTTCAGCTCTCAAGAAAAAATCGACCCAAATAAGAATAGCTCGGCTGATGGTTTAGCCTACATTTTTAGAGACTCGCAACTTGACCAAAAAAGCGTGTTACCTGGTCCAAATCTGGGACACCATGACCTTACCAAAACCTTAGTCGATCCACATTACCACCATCAACAATGAGAGATGAGAATCGATTAAAACCCGAAAAAACTGTAAGGACATGCCATCATGGGCCCTATCATCTCCACCTCTCATGCGAGTGCTGGCATTGATACCCACATCAGCCACACGCTTGTGGTACCACCACCACCTGTTCAGTTTCGCAACTTGGCCAAAAAAGTGTTACCTGGTCCAAAACTGGGACACCATCATCTTGCCAAAACCTTACTCGATCCACATTACCACCATCAACAATGAGAGATGAGAATCGATTAAAAATCCAAAAAAACTGTAACGTCACGATATTGTGGCCACTATCATCTCCACCTCTCATGCAAGTGCTGGCATTGATACCCACATCAGCCATACGATCGTGGTACCACCACCACCTATTTAGTCACAATGATGACTCTCGAAGGTTATGCAACCTCGCATTGAACCTGGTGACAACATTCACGGCTGCTGCTGCATTTTAAGGAACCTCCATTTTCCACCTCCTCCTCATTGATTGGAGTCAAATTCATCTAAAGTTGCATTCCTAGGTCCTCCAGTTTGTAAAGACGGTGAATATTTGTCATCCATTACAAATTTTCGATAACAATAATTGCAAAATAAATAATAATACTATTCCAATAAAGAATTGAAATCAAAGGATCCACATCATTTTTTACTATTCTCAATGAACAATACATATTCACTACCAATAACTATGGCCATAAATTGTTCAAAAACCAAAAGATCTATCCAATAACAAAATAAATCACATAATTCTAAAATAGACATTTAAGCCATGTTTGTCTACCACTTTTCAAAACTGTTTTTTTTAAACTTATTCTCAATCACGCATTCTTACAGTAAAATAATTTTCACGTAAATTCAAAAAAAATTTCACATTTTTTAACCACACATTCTCCAAAAAATCATTATTCCAAAATATATTTTCTAAAAAAAAAAAAAAACAAAAAAAACTCTTTTTAGTAGGCTATAAGGGCTTACTAACATATGCAAAACTAGCAAAATTATTAATTCTTAGTATACAACGTAATTTTAAAAGGGTTAAATCCACAAATTGTCAGTCAACTTTATACTTTGTATCACCATGACCACTCAACTTTATATTTAGTATTACCATATTTACCCAATTAAATTTTATTTCACTATAGCTACCCAATTTCATATAATGTTTCATCAGTCCACCCAACTTTTTTTCACCATTTTCACTAATTTTAAAATGGGTATAACGTGAATTTGCATTATATATATAAGATAAATTTTAAAAAATTAAAATAAAAACTTATTTTTAAAAAAAATGTTACTTGAAGAAAAAAAAAAACTCATTTAAAAAAAGTTACTTAGAAAAATAAAAAAAAATAAAAAAAAAGTTCCATAAAATATAAAATAGAAAAAAAGTTACTTAGAAAAATAAAATAAAATAAAATAAAAACTAATTTTAAAATAAACATTTTAAAAATAAAATATAAACTTCTATTTTTGGTTTTTTTTCAAATTTATTTAATATATATAATGCAAAGTTACCGTTTTACCCCTCTTAAAATTAGTAAAATTGTGAAAAGAAGTTGGGTGATCAGGTGAAATGTTATATGAAAATTGGGTAATCATGGTGAAACGTTATATGAAATTGAGTGAATATGGTGAAATAAAATCAAATTGGGTGATCATAGTGACATTAAGTATAAAGTTGGGTGATGACACTAATTATAAAGTTAGATGATCATGATGAAATAAAATCAAATTGGGTGACTATTGTGATACTAAATATAAAGTTGGGTAGCCATTGATAAATTTAACCCAATATAAAAATCTAGGACTCGATACGAATTGTTGGGGAACGGAAACTTAACATCAAAAAATTTAATTTACTATGATGTCAAACATCCCAAGTGTAAAATTTAATTACTTTGTGTTTAATAAGAATATAATATTTTCTCTTAAATAAAAATAAATATGTGTGTTAGCCTAAGAATTACTCATGTCACATACTTTATAAAAAAAATCTATTTCGTTGTTCTTCTTGATACCACTTTCAAACTTTATGATCTTCACTAGTGTTGTTCAAAAACTAAAACATACTCCAGGAATTTTGTGCATAGTCACAATAATAAAATCATGTAACTAACCCTTGACATATGTGTTCTATATAATATGTGATATGATTTGGATACGGAAATATTACATAAATAGAAAAGGAACTTTTCCCCCTTTTTATTTCTAATTATTCTCTTCACATACAAATTGCATACATGTGGCATATGTTGCTATCACGTGTGCTATACATACGCTACTTATTACTTTCACTGCAGTCCATAATATATTTTAAGATTACAGTTCTTATGTTGAAGCCATCGAAGGGACTAATCGAACCCAATTATACTAAGTTTTAATAAATTAATCTTGATCCGATCAACTCTTGATCGATCGAGATAATTTACTAACCCCGTTCTATTCTACTAAAAGAACGATATTATACACCCAGTCTAATTAAGAAGTTTTATACCGAATAATTATGTCGCATGACTTATCATTCTTACGTATTACCGTTGTTGACCATATCGAATAATCGGAACAAAGTTAAAATAACAAAAACGTCCTTTTTTAAATACAAAAACCCTCAAATTTCATTTTCTACATGACGGGTCCATATGATTACATCATAATATTAATTCAACAATCAGCCCCTATTTGAGCCACATTATTTCTACAAATAATGCATTTTTTTTGTTTGATGTGATGGGGCATATGTGGTTGAAAAAGAAGATAATGTTATTGATGTGTGAAAGATATTATTTTAGTGAAAAATGTGTGGTTGAAAATGGGTAGAAGGATGAGAATGAAAAAATAATGTGGCTCAAATAGGGGCACGATCCAAAGTAATGATCTACGTCATCTGTTACCAAGCTTTTCGACATGAATAAGGCCTTTTCACTATATTGATTGACTTATGATGCAATCTAACTCTTTACAACGCTTTCAGTGACTTACAACCAAGGAACATCGATCTTTATACAACGTTGAGTTTTAGGGGTCCTCAACACAACCCATTATTGATCTTTAAATGAACTTCAATATGAACCACACTATTGAGGTTTATGGGATCTCAATATGACCCACACGGTGACTTACGACAAGGAGTACCAACCCGTATACAATGTTGATATTTACGGGACTTCAACACGACCCACACTTTATCGAAGTGATTTTACAATGTAACTCTTCTTTTGATAAATAATACAAAAACGTTAAGTAATAAGAGATGCTAACATTTCAATGAATAACAATAAATGATAGCTCAAATGTTAGATGAAAAACTTTGATGTATATAATAATTAGAAATTTGATCCAATCAATTAAAGTTTTTCAATGAGAAAATGTAGAAGTAATAAATGCAACGTAAGTTCAAAAATCTTTTCAAAATATATCTCTCTTTTAATTAATGATTATAATAAATTAAGTACCAACAGAAAAATGAGAAACTTTGATAAATATGATGAATTACAAATTTGTTTCAATCAGTCAAAGTTTTCAACATGAAGAAGTAGAAGAAATATATGCAATGTAAGTTCAAAAATCTTCATCAAAATAAATCTGTATTTCATGAGTAATAGAAATTAGTTAAGTACAAAAGAGAGATGAAAAACTTTGATGAAGACGATGATTAAAGAGTTTGAATCAATCAAAAAATTTTATAAGAAATAAATGAAATGAATACAAATGTAAGTTTTCATAAAATCTCTCAAAAGATACTTCACTTTAATGCTCTTGAAGAATGTTATAATGAATGCAAGAAGTAGAGGTATTTATAGAGTTCGAAATGTCAAAACAATCTGGGACTTTGGATGACTCGTCCGATTGACCGCCTCCTATCCAAATGACCAATATAACCGTTTGTACAGTAAAAAATAGAGATCAAAACGGTCAACTTTTGGACCGTTGAAAACTTCCGGTCGACCTCCTCTTCCGATCGGTCGACCGCCCTGCAATTCGGTATTTTTATGTTTGGGCCCCGTTTGTGTCTGATTCGAAGGTTTTGAAAGCATGGACTTTTGGAAAGTATTTTTAACTAACTTTTCAAGATAAAACATGTTTTTCAAGTCTAAATATCATTTATAAAAGTCATTTTTATATTTGATCAAGTCATTGCATTAGAATGACTTTTAATGCACAAAATTGTTTTTAAAGCATAAAAGAATTTTGAACTTAAGGATTCATGACCAAATATCAAAGTGTTAGTGCCTTTACACTTTATAAAAGAAATCAAGTCTTTGATCTTACTCCAAAGTTTGACTCTTAAGTTCTTAAATGTGTGGCTTCGATCTTGATTTCCTTCATGAGTCCGACTTCTAATGATAGCTTTTGATCTTTTGACGATCATCGATCAATTTTTCATCGCATGCTTTGAAAAACTATAATCACTTGAATTCAATTTGTTAATAAATAAGATTGACTTGTTTGTTATAATCAACCATATGTCAACATAAGGTCCTATATACCATGGTCAAATGAAATTGAATTTATGAGGTCAATAGCACAAACTAAATTTCATGTGATCAAGTCCAATATATTCAAAATGTACTCTCAATCTTCTTCTTATTATAAAAGACAAAGATGAACTTTAATAAAAATTGAGACATTTTTATCAAAATAAAGTTTGTGTCTTTATTTGTCGATTATGAACTATAAAATCTAGATCAAATTATAAATTGAGTATTTTCTTATTTAACAACTTAAATGTTCAATTCACAATATCAAAATGATCTATGAACAAATGCAAGGTCAAAGTAATACAAATAAGTTATAGAAAATTAAATTAATTTTTTATTTCAAAACAAGGCGAGTACAAATAAATTTAATTGACATACAAACATCATTTTTATATATACATTTTGTAAAATTTACAAGTCTTATCTACTTTTTATTCACCATTCTTTGGATTCTCACAATAACTGATTGCTGAGTGTTGTCTAATGTTGTCCTGTAGAGAAGGTCTTTGGAGCCTTATTGATATGCTATCATGTTTCTGTTTGTTGATTTTGTGATTTTGGATCGATTATGGATGAAAATTAATCTTCATGTTATTTATTATACATATTAGTAGATAATATAGTTTTAAAAATATTCGTATAATAGATTGTAGTATTGGCTTTACAGGGATTAATAAACAGGGGATATATTTTGTTGGTTAGTCATATATTTTATAATGTTGTAAAAATATTTTTTTATGTACGATTTTGGTAACATGATGTCAAATTAGAGCATGGGTTGCTGACTTTTGTTGGAAAATGAAAGACATGATATTCTACAATTTATTTTGATATTTTATTCTCTATAGTTTCTCTAATTATGTTTGGGAAATGGATTTTGCTAATATGATTATATTCAAAAAAATCTCTGTTGCATTCCCTTAGTTACCTTAAATGGAAATGAAGGGTTAGTGATTTTGTGCATCAATTAGATTTATGTTTGTTAATTTGGCATTTTATAGTTTTACTGTAGTTGATTATTATTCATTATCTATCAATTGTGTATATACTAATATTTTTTTTGTTGATCATGTGTATGAACTCTATTTTGGGTAATAATGATTTGTCTTACAGGTTGTAGAGGTACCCCAGGGTCTTACTTTTAAAATTGAAGACCATTCCGGACGACAAACCATAACTCTAACTAGAGAATATCAGGGTGAAACTAGCAGTATCGAAGTTCACATGCCCGATCTTGTAACTGGTGACGAGATCAATGATGAGAACGGCAATAACGATGAAGAAAGTGGCCCTCAATTGAGTATACCTCTTGTCGTCAGAGTTTCCAAGAGGAATGGACTATGTTTAGAACTTGGATGTACACTTACCCTGATGAGATTGCAATCGACAGCTTGTCTGTTAAGGACCCCGAGAGCTCTGAAGATCAAATAGCATATGAAGGACATGATTTCACGTTAGTATCTAAATATCTTTGTCTATGTATCCTGTTTATGTTATCTCTGAGTGCTATGTTTTTCTCTTCCAAATAATATGCAAATGGTGCTTTTAATCTTTCAGGGACTTGGGATGAAAATCTGCAGAAGGCTTTTCACAAGTATCTAGGGACTAGGAATCTAGCCCAGCCCAACCAATTTGTTGCATTAGTACATGATTGGCAAAGACAGCAAAGAATACTTAGCTTGGCTAAAGAACCTCAAGAAGTTTGTCAAGGCATGGACACCAAAAAGAGATGTCCAGAGATTGCAGGAGTTGGAAGATATGAAAAAGAGATTGTGGGAGATTGAGGAAGAAGCAGGGACACTGCGAGATATGCAGGCCAAGGTAGAGAAACAGAGGGGCAGGGCTCAAGGTCTTTTTATTACTCAATCTAAGCACTTGTTCCTATATAAATTTGATGTTATATATAGATATGTTTTTAAAATTATGGACTTTAGCTTCGTTTGCTTTTTAACTAAATTGCCTATGATGGGTTGATTTCGTGACGTGCGGATTCCATTGGTTTAAGTCTTTTAGATGAATAGGGATAAATTTTAATTGAATGACCTTAAAGCTTTAATTCTTCTAGGTTGCTTTTTCCATTTCCACATTTTTCTACCCCTGGAGGCCGGGGAGGCACACCCTGGTAAGAATGATAAAACCTACTTTTATAATTTTATAGTGATGCATATAAGTTTTAAATTTTTTTTAAATGGGTGGTTTTCCCTCTTATTTGCCCCTTCCAGGTACCCATATTAAAACAATTGTTCAGTATGCTCCTTTACAGTGTGTTCCAAAGAAGTGGTCTAAAAAGGATGGGCGCGAAGGGACCATACTGAAAGGCATTTAACTTGTGTGCTAATTGCACGCAGTTTCCATGCTATCATCTTTTCATTTGGAATCACGGTTGATTTGTTGATATACATGTAGATCCTGAATATTACGAGTTCCTTGAAGTCTTGCAAAGCCTGTTGAGAATCTTCCCAGTGCAGAGATACAGTTGGAGAGGAAGGAGTTGGAACGAGCTTGTAAGCTGATTGTTTTAGCTTATGTGTACTCGTAGGACAATCCGAGATTTAATTTCTGAAATGGTACAATCTGAAGGTAAGAAATGCTGTTTTTTTTTTTTTTTTTTACCTTAAATGATTTCCTAATTTCTTTTTAGGCGCTCCAAAGGGTGTTCCTATAGTTACTCCTTTAATGGATTTTGTTCGTCAAAAAAGACCTGTAAAGAGTGGAACTCGGGTAGGAAATCTTAACATTTCTTCACTACATGTGGTTTTATCTTTCCTTTTTTTAAGGAAATATATAGTTGTATATAGGCTGCTAATTGATAAGGAACTTCATGCACGTAGCATAATTAGTAGGGGATGTTCTCTCAGAATTTTCACATTAATTTGATAGCTTCGAGGTCTTTATGTCTAAATTTTCCTTTTTGGTAAGTTGAAAATTTTGTTAGAATCTCTTTTAAGCTCCTCTTCTAAATTCGAGAAGCGCATCTCGGGTAACAGGTATTAAACTGCACATAAAAGAAATTATGTAAGTAAACCTCATTTTATTAATTTTAGTTTAAGAATAAGATGCTTATAATGATTTGATCTCCATTTTTATCTACATACATTCACTTTTTTTTTGGAAGGCATATGTCATTTGAAGTGACTTTGTTGGGGAATTTTAGCTTCCCCCAGCTGAGATTAATGCAGAATTACAAAGAAGAAAAATAGCACCAGCAGAATGTTACAGTAATAAAGCAAGAAGAAAACCAGCAAAAGAAAAAAAACTCAGCAACATAGACGAACAGAGACAGATTTTTATAACAGCAATATTTCTTTATCGGTCTTTATTGACAAAAGACTACATTCGATGAATCATAAGAAGACTTTACAGATTTTTCCTTTCGAACCATCACTTCATACTATAGAGTTTCTATCGCTCTTAAGCTTCTATAGAAATCATCAGAAAGCTTTTACACTAGATTAGTTTTCAGAAAAACGTTTTCTCACAACCTCACTTTCTATTTCTAATTCTCAAGCTCTCTACAACTCTTCATTCTTTATTTTCGAGCTCACTTGTTTACACTACCTAAGGCTCCTATTTATAGACCTAAATGAGCTTCTAATAAGTTACAAACTACTCTCAAGGCTCCAGTTGGTTAATAGATTCCAACCAAAAACTGTAACTGAGGCTCTAATTCAACTGATTTTATTCCAACAACATTTTGTAAAAGCTAAGGTTGTCCAATTCTTCTTCAAGAATCAATTTTCTTTACAGACTTCAATCTTCATTGCATGCTCATTAACAGTGTTGCTTATTGAGAATGGTGATACTTATGATGAGTTTATTTTATCCTTCTCCTTAATTTTCTTACTGCTAAAAAAGAAGAGCCATTAAAGTTTTGTGCGAGCAAAGTAAGTGAAGTTAGTGAAACATGAGAAACACGAGATTTGACCCAACTACACCTAGAGGGGGGGATGATTAGGTGTAAATACGGAATAAAAAAAACTAATTAACTAGCAACATGTCACAAGTTAATTGTGTCTAGGTGATTAGTCAAACAATCCAATTAAGCATATATTTGAATACCGCAACAATATCAAAATAATAAATAAAGCAGTAAACAATACAGAATTGTTCATGCAGAAACCCAACATGGGAAAAACTCCGAGTGCTCTGCTAGTCAAAGATCCACTATAAGCTATCAATTAACTTACAGACCACCAGCAAAATTGACAACACAAGCTTTCTGATCTCGTATCTGAAATACGAAGCAGCTCTCCTGGAATGTGCATACGAACTCCAATCCCGACTCTTCTTTGTAAAACAGTCCTCCTGGAATGAGTACACAAACTCTAATCCTGACTCTTTACACAGTTTATCTCCTGTAGATCTTCCCCAAAGAGCTCTCCGTTCTTTAGTTCTTCCTTGATCTTCAATGCAGCACAGTTGACGACACAATCTAGCAGCAGATCCAAGCGAAGAATGCAATTCAATGTTTGATTTGGCTCTTTGATGTTTTCACAAGGCTTGGCACATAACCAATGGAAGGATTGAACTTTGAGTATGATGAACTATGAATTCTCTCAAGAATGTAATGTGTTCAACCTTCTTACAGCAGAAAACACGATGCCAAGAATTTATATGTTGGACGAAATAGGTTGTATGGGACAAGCAAAAATCTCGAGAATAGAAATTAGGTCTGACCGTAAAATAGGTCGCTCGAGCGAAGGGTTTGTCGTAGTCTCTGTTCCATCCACTCGAACAGCACTCCGGCGAGCAACTAGCGAAAAATCAGCGTGAATCCTTCTTGTTCCAAACAAGGAACCCCAAACCCTAAGCTAACCTACCAACTATGAAACTTTACAATTCATTCCCTAAACTTTTATAGTGTTCAAGTTGGTCAATTTGTTCACAAAATCGCCACAAAATATAAACCTAAAAAATAGAAAAGGTATTTTTCCACATACTTTATTACTTTTGACTGCGTAGGCTATTGAGTTGAGAAAATGAGAACAAAGTATATGTCTTTGATTTTAGATTCTAAGATACACATGTAACGACCATTCTTTGGTGTTTATTATGAGTGAACTGATATACAGCATAATTTAACTTCTTTTACTTACCTCATATTTCGCTGATATTAAAGGGAACAAATGGTGTATTCAGACACTGTAATCAACCTG